>PVIH01001305.1:5141-33445 GCA_004025045.1 Sigmodon hispidus
AAAAAAAAAAAAAAAAAAAAAAAAAAAAAAAAAAAAAAAAAAAAAAAAAAAAAAAAAACAGCCTGTTATACTCACCAATTAAGTTGTCAGAGTTGGTTCAAATGATTGTGAAGTGGGGCAGTTATCTAGTGTGATAGCAGCCCAAGGAGGGGCTCAGAAAGAGAAAGAACCTGAAACCCACCAGGAGAAACAGGCCACAGTCTGAAAAAACTTACAGACTAAAGTGAAATGGAAACACGTGTGGCTGGGTCTACCTAAAGCTGGAGCCTAGCTGAACATCCTAACCAGCCGATAATTACTCCTGTGGTCACGTTTTGTTCTCGCTGGTAAGCGGCTTTTTTTGAGGGGGTGGAAATTCGTGCCCAAAGTTGAGTGCCAAATGTAGTATCACAAATGAGACTCAGAGGCAAATATCAGGGAAAGGCTAAAATATCAGAGAGGAAGCACCACAGTCAATTCTCACTCAGCTGTCTTGCAACTTCCTCAGGCTCACTCCTGGTTGCCTGTTGCTTCTCCCAGTCCAGTCGCTTCTGTTCTCTCTGGGTTTCTACAAGCCCTTATATACCCTATCCCTTCCAGGATTAAAGGCATGTAACCTTGAACTCACAGAAACAGAAGAAGTTCTGTCTCTGGAGTTGTGGGATCAAGGATGGAGGTCACCATTCCCTGATTTCCCTGTCCTGGGATCAAAGGTATGTGTGACTGACTCAGCTGTCTATCTTGTATTCAAGGTTTAAGAATTTCCTGAGCTGTCCACCTGGGATTTGACTGGGTGTTCTCTCCCCAATATTCAGATTTCATTAAATGTGTAATATATATCCACAAAAGTGTAGGTGGAATCTTTGCAAGAATCTTCGATATGTTTGCGACTATGTACTATTTGTTGTGTTAGATTGGAAGGATTGTGGTGGGGACATAATATTTCCTATGAAAAGAGGGAAAAAAGTACTGGACCTCCTGATGGTTTTGTTCTCGTCCCACATTTGAATGTTAGCACCAATGGCCACAGGTTCCTTGTAAGTTATTTTCATTACATAACCCCTTCTTATTCAATGTTCTCCCATTTCAGATTGTGCCTTGTTGGCAGTTAACGTTGTGATTCTGTATGCTATGTTTATCTAGCATCTTTTTATCCTCTCCTTTACAAAGGGCCATGCTATGCAGTCCTAGCTAGCTGGAAGACTCAGTGTGTAGACTAGATTGACCTCTAACTTACAGTAACTCCCCTGCCTCTGCCTTCCAGTGCTAACATTGCAGAGCTGTGCACCAGAAGGACAGCTGTTTCTCCCTCTGTCTTAAAATTCCTTCACTCACTCAACCACCTGGACTTTGTATTTATTAGTTAGATTGCTCCTTTTTGTTTAAAACTTTGTCTGGGTTCTCCTTCAACTCTTTCAGCTCTACCAACCTGCCCCTTCTGTGTCACTCATAATAAAACTCACAGGATCTGTTCAAATGAGAAAGCATTGCCCACATCCCCTGTTTCCTCCTGCCCCGACCCATGGGCACATCCCACTCTTACACAGCAGGAGAGGCCTTCAGAAACGTTCCAGGGCCCCTGGAGCATTTTATTCACTTCAGCATTTCTAGTTCCAGGCTATTGCTAATGTTTCCCTGAAATAGCCCTCTTGTGTTTTTAGCACTTAGACGCTTTTTATCCATCCAAATCTAACTGTTGAGATCCTTCTTCTCCCCACCCTTATCTCCTCACCCTCCATCCCAAAGCCTATAAGATTGGCTTGCACTTACCTTAACATTTTCCCCCCTCTGGTGTGAAATATGGTAGCTCATCCTGTCTTTTGTTTCTTTTTTGTTTTACTTAGCATTTAAAGACTGGTTCTCACATAGACCAAGCTAGCTTCAAACTCACCACGTAGCCAAGGATGACCGGGAACTCTTCACTCTCCTGCCTCCATCTCCCGAGTGCTGGGAAAACAAGCATGTGCCCCACACCTGCCTTGTGGCTTCTCCTTTACAAGCTTTCATATCCTCAGATGTGTTCCTCTCTCCCTGAGAGAGATGGGGTCTTCTCACAGATTCTTGGGATGTAGCAGTCTCCACACAGTTACCCAGTCTCTTCTGTTTTCAGTGCCAATAAACAAAAACCAAAAACCTGACATCCTGTGACCCTTCTTCCATTGTGAGCAGCTTGTATTCTCTTTCTGGAAGACTAAAAGATTTTCTTTTTATCTTTATGACTTCAAGAATTGCCAACCTGTGAATCATTTTTCCTGCAAGAAACATGCTAAGACCTTCCGATCAGTAGTCAGGCTTCTCTTTAGCCTAAGGAATTGTTCATTGCCTCCTTTTCTTTCTTCTATGGAACTTGTCTGCAGATCTTATCTTTAGGATTCAGAAAACAAAACAAAATTTAGTATCCTATAAGAAACTAAGCACTGATGTCATTATTCCCAAATGTTTGAAGATACTATTTTTGCCTTAGTGCTGTTCTTTATTGCTTTCACATAGAATGTTGCTGGGCCTCAAGGGAGGGTGGCAATGCTTCCTATTCTCTTTATGCTTAAAGCCAGGGGCTGGGGTAGAGACTCACAAGCGTGTACTCTCCTGCTATTTCATCTCTTGGCCTCAGTGTGCTTCTACAATACCACTGTCATCCAACTGAGTCCCTTTGCCAAGTCCTCTACCAGTGGCAGAGCTTTGGAAGCCAAACCTTGGCTCCAAATCCCAAACAAGCTAGGCTTAGCCATCTACCCTGGTATTCCAATTACAAAATAAAAATTTAAAAAAAAAATGAACAAAAGAAGATTTCTTCAATGTGGCCACACTGAAGAGAAACTGATAGAGAGGTCCAGTGATCCTGAGTCCACTGGAGGGTATTTACATGAACTTTAGTTATAGAAGCAGGAAGCATTGGGGCAGCTGGGCAAGGGGTACACATCATTTATGAAGCCCCTTTCTTTACTCTGTAGACTACTATAAGAGAAAAGTAACTACCAACCCAACTACAAAGCCTTTACTCTACAACCTGTGCTGTCTGCAAATTATGCCCGGGCAATGGCGGCACAAACCTTGTGGGAGTGGCCAATCAGTGTCTAGTTTGACTTAAGGCCCACTCTATTAGATGGAACCCATACCTGACACAGCTTGGGTTCCAAGAACCAGAATCTAGATAGCCCAGAGACACAGGGTAAAACCAAATACTACCAGGCTAAAAAATTAATGAAACAATAAAATAACCCTGATGATATTCTGCTATACTCACAGATCACTACCTTATTCAGCAATCCTTAGAGAGGTCTTCAACTGCAGTAGAAGGGAGCAAAGATAGAGATCCACAGCAAGACATTATGGAGAGAGAGAGACCTTGGAACACACAACTCTAAACAAGATGTCTCCATAAAAATCCCTCCCCACAGGGTACAGGGAAACCCATGAAAGAGGAAAAGGAAGGAATTGGAGAAAGAAAGGGAACAGAGGATATCAGGGAGAACAAGGCCCTCTAAAACAACCAAGTAAAGCTCATGTGAACTCACAGAGGCTGAAGTAGCCATCAGAAGGCCTGCACAAGTATAGATGGACTTTCTTTTCCACCAACCCAAAAGACACTGAGGCTTATTACTAACTATAAAAGCTCAGCCTTAGCTTAGGCTTCTTCCACTAGCTCTCATAACTTAAATTGACTCCTATTTTTATAAACCTATATTCTACCTCATGGCTTTTACCTCTCACCCATTTTGTGTGTTCTGCTCATTCCACATCTTTTCCCCACATCTATATTATTCTCCTCCTTCCTCTCTCTCTGCCTGGAAGTCCCAGCTAAACCTTCTGCCTAGCTATTGGCCATTAAGCTTTTTATTACACCATTCACAACAATATATTTTCACACAGTGTACAAATATTCTACAGCATTTTCCTTTTTGTCTAAGTAAAAAGGAAAAGTTTTAACTTTAATATAGTAAAACTATATGCAATAAGAAAAAATGTAAGAATTATATTCACAATGTCCAACCCATTGTATTTGGCATATTTGTAGAAAATACTTCATTATCCATCTTATCTTGATAAATTTAAAGTTTATGCCTAAGTCATTTTTATAACTTGTATTACCATCCTAAAATTATCTTTTTAGACCTCAAAACATTTTCTTAGATAAACAACTTGTTTTTATGTCTCTCAGCCTTATTCACTTTAATACCTCTTTTGTTAGTTTCTTTTCTGAATTTGGTGACAAGGAAAACTGTAACTATCTCATCTTCAACTTCATCAGAGACCTGGGAAATATATAATATTACCTGAGTAAACAAGAAGCACAGTGCAAACAACTTCCAAAACTATAGAAATGACAGAAACAGCTGGATGCCTAGATAGTCACCCAAATTTCCTCTGCAATATTAGAATATTCATCTTGGGCCTACAGGAATAGAATACCTGAGACTTATGTGAAGTAGGAATTTTGAAGGACTGGCCTACCGTGTCTTGACCAAAGTTCAGAAGTCACTTTCTTTTGAATCCTACTGTCCAGTGTGGACAGCATGCTGTCAGCAGCTGAGGCAAGGGCAGTTTCTTACCCAGTGGCCAACTTTGTCACAATAAAAGCAAACTCCATATGGAGGTTCTTCAATGCCTATTATCTTTTTTTTTTTTTAAAGTAAATTGGTGTCATCAGTGTAGAGAGCTGCCGGCTGCTGCACCCTAAAGATGGTGCTGATTTCCGGCCTCCACCCCCCGTGGGTGAGTGCTGTCTTTTGATAAACAACTCCTTATTTGGCTTGAGCCTGGGGTGTGGTTTGCTGTTGCATATGTGGACCTATGAGCTGTGCCCATGTGGCTTATTGGGATTGGATGCCCTGAGAGTTTCTAGTCAGTGGGCGGGGTTTCCCGGAGGAGAAGGAGAAGCAGAGAGAAAGAAGGACAAAGAGAGAACGATTGTAAAGGTCCTGAATAAACTGCTGAAAGAAGATCCTGGGTGTTGCGCTTTCCTTGCTGGCAACGGTGCATGCGACAAGTGGTGGCCCGTACGGGGAAGCAACTCCTGTGAGCTTCAGGCATCAGAACTTTCTGCAGTCGGGGGGTCGACCGGTAAGTCCCAGGTAAATTGGGATCCGCAATCAAAGCGGGTAGCTCCAACCTGTAGATAAGGCGGAGAAGAGGGAGCTCACTGACGAGTGAGTGTAACCTCTTATAGCCATGGACGCACGGCAAGCTTGAGTTTAAATTGAAAGCAACAGCAGTTGCAAACTTGAGCTCAAAGTGAAAGTAAAGCTGAGGCTGTTTGGTAAGGGCTCCGAGAAGATTTTTAAGGTAGGAATTAAAGGTTATACAAGGATGGGGTCTTCAACCTCACATCCAATTTTTTTGGCTCTTAAGGAGCTGCTTCATTAAGGTTTTTCTGAGTCTGCTCTGCTTGCTAGCAGTGGGAGAGATTCGTGGGTTCCTACACCATATTGAAAAGCAACCAAGAGGGGCGGAGTCAGCAATTAAAGTGGTACAACCTTTTAAAAGCTCTTTGAGTTGAAAAATGATTAAGAATTCTCAATAAAACAGATTTAGACTCTCAAAACCTCTAAATGGGGAAAGAAATAAAGATAAAAAAAGCCACATAAAGATGGCAGATAAACAGAGAGTCTGGATTCTGGTTATTGCATTTTCTTGTAATTTTTTAACTTTTAAGGAGCTAACTGCAGAGAGACAACTGATTACTAAGGCTGCTAAGTTAAACAAATGCATATACTTTAAAGATATCCTGACTTTTAAATCTGTTTATAAGAATATATACTTGGGAAAAGAGTTTCTGCTTTTGTCTCCATGGAAGATCAAAACCTGTGGATTGGTTCTAGGCAGGTGTGGTTCCATTTGCCAAGGCCACCTGAAGCTGATAACAGTCCGCCTTGGAGATGTTGGGTGGAGAGATCGGAGGGGGCAGGCAGTGAAGAAGGACAGAGTGAAGGGGGAGAGTTGTACCCCGACCTTGCTGATATAGAAACTCCTGAGTCTACAGACTCAGAGGAAGAGCTGTTGGGAGATATTGATTGGATTAGAGGATATTTTAGGATTGCAAATTGTGAATTGAAACCCCTTTATGACATTCTGAAAGGAGAGTTGGCTTTAGACTCCATTCAAGTGATGACAGTGGAAGCCAGAAAAGCACTACAGGTAGTTGAACAGAGTTTGCAGGATGCCTGCCTAAATAGGATAGAGAAAGGAAAAGATTTTGCCCTATGCCTTTTACCCACATTCAGGCAACCCACAGGGGTACTATGGCAATCAGGTCCACTGTTGTGGATACACCCAAAGATATCGCCTAGTAAAAGTATAGAACATTACCCTACAGCAGTAGTTGATTTAGCTCAGAATGGCATCCAACATTCAGTATTTTGGGCATGCACCATCCGTAATAATTGTGCCATACACAGCAGCACAAGTTAATGCCCTGTGTGCTGTTGTTGATTGGACAATTCTTCACTGTACCTTTGCTGGAAAAATAGATAATCATTACCCACGACATCCTCTTATGACATTTTTTAAGGAGCACCCCATAATTTTTCCCAAGGTCACCACTGCAGAGCCGGTAGCGGGAGCTGTCAGTGTATTCACTGATGGCTCGAAAACAGAAGTAGGTGCCTATATGGTACAAGGCAAACAACCAGTTCAACATCAGTTTACTCCTGGTATTCCTCAGGTAGTGGAACTTCAAATAGTATGTGAGATGTTTAAAGAATGCCAATTTGCCTTTAACTTGATACCTGACTCAGCCTATGTGGTTAATGCTTTAAAGGTGCTTGAAGTAGCAGGACCAATAAAATCATTCAGTATGGCCACTGTCCTATTTAACCACTTGCAAGACTTGATTTTGCAACAAAAGGAGAGATTTTTTCCTCAGCACATCTGTACACATACTGGCCTTCTGGGTCCACTCGGTGAAGGCAATGCCAAGGTGGATATGTGCACTAGACAGGACTGGGTATTCTTTACCTCTCCTGTAGTAAAAGCTCAAGAATTTCACCAGCTATATCATGTGAATGCTAAGATCTTACAACAAAAGTTCCAGATATCCATAGCTGAGGCACATCAAATAGTTTTGGATTGTGCTCAATGTGTGGTGTATCACCACCCACCTTCCCTAGGTGTTAATCCCAGAGGGATCTTGCAGTTAAAATTATGGCAAATAGATGTTACTCACATTTCTGAATTTGGCTCTTTAAAGTATGCACATGTTTCTGTAGATATGTGCTCTGGTATTTTGCATGCCACTGCCATGTCAGGAGAGAAGGGACGCAATGTCATTGCTCACTGCCTAGAGGCCTGGGCAGCTTGGGGAAAGCCTGCAGGTAAAAACTGACAATGGCCCTGCTTATACTGGAACACAGTTTACTGCATTCTGCAGGCAAATGGATGTACAAGTAACTCATGGGTTGCCTTACAATCCACAAGGACAAGGTATAGTGGAACTTGCTCATCTCATGCTGAAGGAATGCTTACAAAAAAAAAAAAGGGGGGAATAGGCCACGGCCACACCCCCAAAGAAAGACTATCTATAGCTCTGTTTATCCTTAATGTTTTAAATTTGGATGCTGATGGCCGCTCCATGGCAGATAGACAACTGATTCTCATCCCTAGCCACAGAGGCATGGTGAAATGGAAGGATATTTTCACGGGCCACTGGCATGGTCCTGATCCAGTGCTTACATGGGCAAGAGGTTCTGTTTGTGTCTTTTCTCAGGACCGGCAAGATCCAGTGTGGGTACCAGAACGGCTAACCAGGAAGGTCTGAAATGACAAGTATGATGCTGACTTTGAGGGCGAGGATTGGCCCTGGAATGGGTACCCATCCTGGTACAAAGCCCTAATGCCATGAGCTTGTTTAGGGCCAAGAGAGATTTTGGTATTACTGTAGCTGTTGTTACAGTCATTTCCCTAGCCGCAATTGGGGCCACCATGGCCGCCATTGCTATGAGTCACACCGTCCAGACAGCTCAAACACTTAACAATGTGTCTGCCAATATAGCCCATGCCTTAGACATTCAAAGAGGCATTTCTGCCCAGCTTAAAGGCAGGCTGATATTGGTTAACAAAAGGATTGACCTGGTGCAAGAGGAGGTTGATGTTCTCTGGCAGATGGCTCAGTTGGGATGCGAATGGAAGTATCAGGCCCTATGTGTGACTTCTATTCAGTATGAAAATTTTCCTATGCTGCAAATTTGTCTAAAGTTTTGTCAAGTTATTTTATAGGAAATTGGTCAGGTGAATTCGAAGCAACCATGGAGAAGTTGAGAGTTGCAATAGTTGCTGTGAATTCAACTCGAGTGGATCCTGGAGTTGCTGAAGAACTGATGAGATGGATGTCCACCGCCCTCAATCATCTGAAGGAATGAGTGCTCTGGCTGGCTTGATGGTGCTGATAATTCTGATTTGCCTGTGGTGCATCTGCAAAATGAGGTTCACGCAATGTAGGAGCATGGCCATGATTGTTCAAGCCTTCACCGCCATTGAGGCGGGACAGCCCCCGCATGTTTGGCTTGCTGCCTTGAAAGAGTAATGTTTGGCATGGGTTGCGAGGCTAAGCACTGTACATGGTTTTGCCTAGGTAAGGCTTCATGAAGAGCATGCCTAATTGTATACAGGTTGGTACCCACTATCCTGTCCTCATAAAAATGGGTGCCGGACAGGTCTGTCCCTGTCTGAGTGGATGACACCTGGATTAGGAATAGCACAAGTCCTCTTACACAATGGGGATTAGGCCTCTGCTCTTGCCCGCTGCTTTTGCTTGATTTTTTAATTTTTAATTATTAAATAAGGGGGAGATGTAGAGAGCTGCCTGCTGCTACACCCTAAAGATGGTGCTGATTTCCGGCCTCCACCCCCCGTGGGTGAGTGCTGTCTTTTGATAAACAACTCCTTATTTGGCTTGAGCCTGGGGCGTGGTTTGCTGTTGTGTATGTGGACCTATGAGCTGTGCCCATATGGCTTATTGGGATTGGATGCCCTGAGAGTTTCTAGTCAGTGGGCGGGGTTTCCCGGGGAAGGAGAAGGAGAAGCAGAGAGAAGAACAAAGAGAGAACAATTGTAAAGGTCCTGAATAAACTGCTGAAAGAAGATCCTGGGTGTTGTGCTTTCCTTGCTGGCAAGGTTGCGTGCGACAATCAGGAGCCAATGTTTCTCACTGTCATGAAAAACCTTATGTTATTAAAATACTTTAAATACCATATTCTGTAGGTCTTTGAAGTGTTTGAAGACCATCCATCTATTTTTTAAAATCTGTTTGTCTTTAAAAACATACCTAACATGCCCATAAATTTTACTGTTAGATGACTAACAGATGACATCTGTATTTCTAAATTATCCTAAATTTGTAATAATAACTCCAAGACCTAGAAATGTACATTGTTAAGCAATATGCATAAGTATGTAGTGAGATTATGTGTTACATTTTAAATAATTGTTCCTCCTACAGGTTTAATAAAAAGCTAATTGGCTGAAGGCAGACAGAAAATGTGGGTGGAGCTACCAGACTGTGAAAATCTCAGAGCAGGGTAGACATGCCAGACAGATACCACAGGGATGTGACAGAGACATGACAAGAAGACCACAGCAGACACAGAGGAAAGAAGCTGGAATGCTGCTCCAAGAAAAGGTACCAAGCCACATGGCTGAACAGGCTAAGAATAATGGGGGTAGTTTAGGATTAAAGAGCTAGCAAGTTATATGCCTGGGCCCTTGGTCAATCAGTATAAAAATAATATAAGCCTATGTATGAGTATTTAAGGCTAAGCGGGGTTAAGAGTGGGTCCAAACCTCTGGTTTAGGCCTGGAAAGACACCTAATACAACATAGGTACAATATCTTAAACAAAAGTAGAAACATATATACATATGTATGTATATATAATAATAATAATAACCTTAAATTTGTATCAATATACAGAAATTCATACCAATGTAAAATATTTGAGACTAGTGTTTGTCCAAAAGTGAACTCCATAATCCACCCTTTTATCCCATCATTTCTATGATATACATGGGTTTGTACCAGGTCCTCTGTATGCATACCATAGCTTTCAGTTAAGTACTTTTATGGGACTCCTGAATGTATAAATGAATGAGTCTCTGATTCTTGTGCCTTCACTTGGTCCAACTTTGATATAATGGCTTTCATTTTATCTTATTATGTTTTATTTTGTTAAAAAAATAAAATATATTTTCAAAGGAACCCTTTCCTGTTTATTGTTTATATAGCAACAGTGAGTACATATGTGCAAGTCGCTCTACAGTAAGATACGAAATCCACAGATTATGTACCCAGAAGTGGTATAGATAACTGACTGACACTCCTAGATTTCCCTTTCCCAAATCCATGACAGGATGTGTGGTCATTTGTATCTCTGGCAATGGCCATTCTGACTGTAGTAGATGGGGTCGCAGAGTGGTTTGATCTGCATTTTCCTGGTAGATGAGGGCATTGAACACCTTGAGTGTTTACTAAGTGTTTGCATTTCTTCTTTTGAGAACTTTCTGTTAAGTTCTGTAGCACATCTTGAACCTGGAGTGTTTGGATTCCCAATGTTTAGATTATTTTTCAGTTGTTTGATTAGTCTGGATACCACTCCCCTGTCAGATGTATAGCTGGCAAAGTTCTGTTTTGTTGTGTTGTGTTTTTCACATCCTGTGGACTGCCTTTTCAATTGATTGGCAGTTTCTCTTGCTGTACAGAGGCTTTGAGGGCTTTGTGAGTTCCTGTTTGTCAACTGTTAGTCTTATTTCCTATGGTACCAGGATCCTTTACAGAAGGTACTTACTGGACTTATAACTTACTGTATACACTATGTTTTCATCTAGAAGTTTTTGGTTCCAAGGTTTACATTGAGGTCCTTGATCTAGTAGGTGTCCATCAATGGATGTATGGGTAAAGAAAATGGATCCTAGCTTCAAATCTTTTGTTTCATATGTTCAATTTTGAGTATATGTGGAATCCAGGGACCTAGGAATGGGGCTGAGATAGGGGTCTGTATCAAGGGACAAGAAATAATAGACGAGAGGTAAAATGGAAGTGGAGGGGGAATACTGGGGCAGAGAGATTCAGTCAGGAAGTGAAGAAATGAGATGGTTAGCCAAAATGAAGTAAAAAAAAAAAAAGCTCTGCAGAAACCTATGATTTTGCAACCTAAGTAAAAAAAAATATATAACAAGATGAGTAGTAGTGAGCACATGTGTTATCAAAGGCTTAGGCAAGAACACGGGGAGGGGGGGTTGAAGGTTTAGCAGGAATGGAGGAGATAGGGAAAAGAAGGGGATGGGGATAAGCTAATCAAAACTAAGGGTTATAAAAGAAAAAACTTTATGAAACCCCACTAGCTTGGGAGCTAATTAATAAGTATAATTTAAGGAAAGGAAGTTAAACAGAGGGATGCTGCATGGGTGGACACTGTTTTCCCAGAAGACATGATTATGAAATGGAAATCTCAGAGGAGACAAGCTATTGGCCAGGGAGGCTCTGGAGGTTCCCAAACTATAGCACAGCTATTGGAATTGTTCTGAGTTGCCAGTCATAACTAGATGGTAAGATCTTACTGATGAAGATGTCATATACTTTGGTTGTAAAACAGAGAAAAATCAGTCTCAAACTTACCTGGAAATTCTTGCCCTGCTAACTAGTTTTCATGATGCTGGAAGATGTTTTACAGGTTTCAAAGGGAGAAAAGACATCAGTGGTCTAACCCAGCACTGGACCCTACATGCTACAATATCAACCTGCTAGGCAAGATGTGACCACCAGTGCCATAGTGACATGGCTGTTATGTATGGCAGCAAATCATCAACTGCTTTCTGTTCAGATTTGAGACCTACTCCACAGGAGAGAACTCATGCCTGGTACTGTAAACCTGGTCAGAATTCCATGGTTAGGGAGGTCTTAGGCCTAGAGGGAGACCTACTACTGTTATTTTGCTGACTGGGCATGTTATTAAACCACCTTCTAAATGCTTATGTTTACATTTGTAGATTCGTGTTGTTCTCTGCCTTGGTCAGAGGTACTTCTTTTTATAGTAGATAATGACTAACACAGAGACTCCTAACTGTTCCTAATTAGTTTTGAGAATAAGTGGTTTTTGAGTGTTCAGCCATGGATGGAACTCTGGATGGTTGAAGTTTGTCTTCCCACAGCTCAAGGTTCAGGAAATGTGCCAGAAGAGATGGGAAGAGCTGGAGAATGAGGAGGAATTATGTGAAATTCTGTCTTCTTGGTTGTTGCACATATGAACTCCCAACAGTTGTGAGTAGCACTTTTACAAGACCTGCACAAGTTCAGGCTAGTCAAAAATTTTAGCATGGATAGGGCAGGGGCCACCATCAACCCCTAGCTAAAGAGCTATCAGTAGTTGCTGGCTACCAAGATAAAGATAGTCACTTTCCTTTGTAATGTGGCCATTGGTAGGTTGTCTTTCCAATATGGACAGCATTAACCAGACTCAATAAATTATAAAAATTAAAAAATGAAATAGAGAAAGAAGAGAGTTGGGGACCCAGGGGAAGTCAGAGAAAGAAAAAGGATAGATATGATCAAGATACATTGAATACACATTTTCTTTAGATATATATATCTTTATTATTTGGTGATTTTACATCATGCACCCCATCAAATCCAGCTATCAGACCTCTCAGATTCATTCCTACTCTTATGATCTCCCCATTTACAAAACTGCCCATTCATGCTACTCATTTACTTACTGGAGCATAATTAAACTCCCTGTGGCCAAACCCTTAAAGAAAACAAGTCTTTCCTCACCCACACCCCTGCCAGAGGTCGTCAATGTAGAAGTGAGGCATTGTGTCATTTAGCTATGTTGTACCCTTGAGTTCTTGTGTACAATGATATCTCTCTCTTTTTATATTTTTTTTAAAGTCCACTAATGAGTGAGTACATCCCCTGCTTCTCTTTCTGGGATTGTGATACCTCACTCAGGAGGATATTCTCCAAATCCATCCATTTGCCTGCAAATTTTAGGATATCATTTTTTTCTTACTGCTGAGTAGTACTCCATTGTGTAGTTGTACCACAGCTTGTTAATCCGTTCCTCAGTTAAGGGGCATCTAGGTTGTTTCCAGGTTCTTGCTTTTATGAATAATGCTGCTATGAACATAGTTGAGCTAATGTTTTGGGGGTACGAATGTACATCTTTAGGGTATATGCCAAAGAGTGGCATTGCTGGATCCTTGGGGAGATGGATTTTCGGTTTTCTGAGAAACCGCCAAACTGCATTCCAAAGTGGTTGAACAAGTTTACACCCCTCAACAATGGAGGAGTGTTCCTCTCGCTCCAAATCCTCTCCAGCATAGGCTATCATCGGCGTTTTTAATCTTAGCCATTCTGACAGGTGTAAGGTGCTATCCCAAAGTTGTTTTGATTTGCATTTCTCTGATGGATAAAGATGCTGAGCACTGTTTCATGTGCTTTTCAGCCATTTATAATTCTTCTGTTGAGAATTCCCTTTTTAGTTCCAAACCCCATTTTTTAATTGAATTATTAAGGATTTGAGGCTCTGGTTTCTTGAGTTCTCTATATATTTTAGAGATCAGTCCTCTGTCACTTGCAGGGTTGGTAAAAATCTTTTTCCATTCAGTAGGCTGTCGTTTTGTCTTATTGACTGTGTTAGAAGCTTCTCAGTTTCAAGAGGTCCCACTTATTGATTGTTGTTCTTAGTGTGTGTGAGCTATTGGTGTTATATTTGAAAAGTGGTCACCAGTACCAATGCGTGGGAGGATGTTGCCCACTATCTTTTCTGTCAAGTTCAGTGTAGCTGGGTTTATGCTCAGGTCTTTGATCCACTTGGATTTAAGTTTTGGATTTAAGGTGCTGGGTTTGGATCTATTTTCATTTTTCTACACACTACCATCCAGCTATACCAACACCATTTGTTGAAGATTCTTTCTTCCATTGAATATTGTTGGCCTCTTTGTCAAAAATCAAGTGTTCATAGGTATGTGGGTGAATGTTGGGGTCTTCAATTCTATTCCATTGATCCACAAGTCTGTTTTTATGCCAGTACCAAGCTATTTTTATGTTCTTGGTTGTGAGCCTAGCCTTTAACGGCTGAGCCATCTCTCCAGCACCCTAGCTATTTTTATTACTGTAGCTCTATAGTATAATTTGAAGACAGGGATGGTCATGCCTCCTGAAGTTCTTTTGTTGAGCAAAATTGTTTTGGCAATCCTGGCTTTCCTGTTATTCCAAATAAAATTGAGTATTGTTCTTTCAAGGACTGTAAAAAATTGTGTTGGGATTTTGATAGGAATTGCATTGAATCTGTAGATTGCTTTTGGTAACATTACCATTTTCACTATGTCGATCCTACTATCCAGGAACATGGGAGATCTTTCCATTTTCTGATATCCTCTTCAATTTCTTTCTTCAGAGATTTAAAATTTTTGTCAAACAAATCTGACACTTCTTTGGTTATAGTTACACCAAGGTATTTAATGCTATGTGCAGCTATTATAAAAAGTGGTGTTTCCCTTATTTTTTTTCAGCCTTTTTATCTTTAGTGTATAAGAGGGCTACTGATTTATTTGAGTTAATCTTGTACCCTACTCCATTGCTGAAGGTGTTTATCAGCTGTAGAAGTTCCCTGGTAGAATTTTGTGGGTCACTTATATATGCAATCATGTCATCTGCAAATAGAGATAGTTTGACTTCTTTTCTAATTTGTATCCCTTTAATTTCCTCTTGTTCTCTTACTGCTTTAGCTAAAACTTCAAGAACTATATTGAATAGATAAAGGGAGAAGGAACAGCCTTGTGTAGTTCCTGATTTTAGTGGGATTGCTTTGAGTTTTTCTCCATTTAGTTTGATGTTGGCCGTTGGCTTTTTGTAAATCCTCTTTATTATATTTAGGTATTTTCCCTGTATTCCTGATCACTCTAGGATTTTTATCATAAATGAATGTTGGATTTTGTCAAAGGCATTTCCAGCATCTAAGGAAATGATCATGTGGCTTTTTTCTTTCAATTTGTTTATATGACAAATAACATTTATGGTTTTCCATATGTTGAACCATCTCTGCATTTCTGGGGTGAAGCCTACTTGATCACGGTGAATGACTTTTTTTATATGTTCTTGGATTTGGTTTGCCAGAATTTTGTTGAGAATTTTTGCATCAATGTTCATGAGAGAAATTGGTCTGTAATCCTCTTTCTTTGTTGCGTCTTTGAGTGGCTTGGGTATCAGGGTTTTTGTAGCCTCATAAAAAAGAGTTTGGCAATATTCCTTCATTTTCTACTATATAAAACAATTTGAGGAGTATTGGTATTAGTTCCTCTTTGAATGTCTGGTAGAACTCTGCACTGAAACCATCTGGACTTGGGCTTTTTTTATTTGGAAGACTTTTAATGACAGCTTCAATTTCCTTTGGTGTTATAGGACTGTTTAGGTCTTTAATCTGATCTTGATTTAATTTTGGTAAATGGTACCTATCCAGAAAGCTGTCCATTTCTTCTAGGTTCTCCATTTTTAAGGAGTATAGATTTTCAAAGTATGACCTGTTAATTCTCTGGATTTCCTGGGGGTCTGTAGTTATGTCACTCTTTTCATTTCTGATTTTTTCAATTTGGATACTCTCTCTCTCTGCTTTTTGGTTAGTTTGGATAAGGGTTTATCTATCTTGTTGACTTTCTCAAAGAACCAACTCTTTGATTCATTGATTTTGTTTTTGGATTGTTCTTTTTGTTTCAATTGTGTTGATTTCAGCTCTAAGTCTGATTATTTCCTGCCATCTATTCCTTCTAGGAGAGTTTGCTTCTAATTGTTCTAGGGCTTTCAGCTGTGCTGATAGTTCTCTAGTGTGGGATTTCTCTAGTCTTTTCATGTAGGCATCTAGCGCTATGAATTTTCCCCTTAAGACTGCTTTCATTGTATCACATAAGTTTGGGTATGTCATGGATTCATTTTCATTAAATTCTAGGAGGTCTTTGATTTCTTTCTTAATTTCTTCCTTGACTCAGAGGTGATTCAGTTGAGTGATGTTTAGTCTCCATGAGTTGGTAGGCTTTCTGTGATTCTTGATGTTGTTAAACTCTAACTTTAGACCATGGTGATCTGAGTACAAGGAGTTATACCCATTTTTTGTACTTGTTAATAATTGCTTTATGACATAGTATGTGGTCAATTTTAGAGAAAGTTCCTTGGGGTGCTGAGAAATATGTATATTCCTTTTTTGGGGGTGGAGTGTTCAGTATTTATCTACTAAGTCCATTTGGGTCATAACTTCTGCTAGATAGCTTATTTCTCTGTTAAGTTTCTGTCTGGTTGACCTATCCAAGGGTGAAAGTGGGGTATCAAAGTCTCCCACTATTAATGTGTCAGGTTTGATATGAGGTTTAAGCTTTAGTAGTGTTTCTTTTACATATGTAGGTGCCCTTGTGTTAGGGGCATAGATATTCAGGATTGAAATTTTTTTCTTGGTGAATTTTTCCTAAGATGAATAAGTAGTGACCTTCCTGTTCTCTTTTTATTGATTTTAGTTTAAAGTCTATTTTGTTAGATATTAGAATGACTACACCAGCTTTTTTCTCAGGGCTATTTGATTGGAAAGTCTTTTCCCAACCCTTTACTCTGAGCCTGTGTCTGTCTTTAAAGTTGAGCCACGGTTCTTGTATGTAGCAGATGGATGGTTTCTGTTTTTGTATCCATTATGTTAGGGTGTATCTTTTCATAGGTGAATTGAATCCATTGATATTAAAGTATACTAATGACCAATGATCAATATTTCCCATAATTTTTGGTAGTAGCTTGTATTTCCTTTTTTTCAGGTAGCAGGGGGGTCTTCTGTGGGCTTATCTATTGTCTGTGGTTACATGAGTGTTTCTGGCTTCCTTAGGTTGGAGTTTTCCCTCTAGGGCTTTTTGTAGGGTAGGATTTGTGGTTAAATATTGTTTAAATCTGGTTTATGTCATGAAATATATTGCTTACTCTATCTATGTTGATTGGTAGTTTTGCTGGGTACAGTAGTCGAGGTTGCCATCCATGTACTTTTAGTCTCTGTATAATGTCTGACCAGGACTTTCTTGCTTTCATTGTTTCCATTGAATTGTTGGGTGTTATTCTGATGAGTCTGCCTTTAAAGGTGATTTAACCTTTTTCCTTTGCAGCTCTTAGTATTTTGTTGTTGTTGTTGTTGTTGTTCTGTAGGTTTAGAGACTTGATTATGGCCAGTAGACTTTTTTTGTGGATCTAGTCTATTTGGTGTTCTGTAGGCTTCCTATATTTTTATAGGCATTTCCTTCTTAAGGTTGGGGAAGTTTTCTTCTATGATTTTGTTGAATATATTTTCTGTGCCTCTGAGCTGGTATTCTTCTTCTTCTATTCCAATTATTCTCCAGTTTGGTCTTTTCATGGTGTCCCAAATTTCCTGGACATTTTGTGTTATGACTTTTTTGATTTTACTGTTTTCTTTAACTGATGTATCTATTACCACTATTGAGTCTTCCACCCCAGAGATTCTCTCTTCCATCTCTTGGATTCTGTTGGTTATGCTTGAATCTGTGATTCCGGGTCATTTTTTCAGATTTTCTATTTTTAGTTTTGTCTTGGTTTGTGCCTTCTTTATTGATTCTATTTCAATTTTTAATTCTTGGTATATTTCTTTCACCTGTTTATTTTCTTTTTCTTGGTTTTCTTTATTTTCTTTAAGGGCTTTGTTCATCTCTTCTAATTTTCTGTTTGTATTTTCTTCTATTTCTTTAATGGGTTTTTTATATCTTCTTTTAAGGCTTCTATTAGTTTCATAAAGCTATTTTTAAAGTTGTTTCCTTCTGTTCCCTCTTCATTGTTATGTTCAGGTCTTGAAGCTATAGAACCACTTACTTCTTCTGATGGTGTCTTGTTGGCCTTTGTATTGTTGTATGTATTCTTGCACTGCTGTGTGCCCATTGTTTCCCCAATTCACTCTTGGTTAGTTCTTGGTCAGCTCTTAGTGAGTTGTTGGTCTGAGGTCTCTTAATCAGCTATGTGCTCAGTGAGTCGGCTGTTCTTGTGAGGTCTCAGTGCTATGATGCCAGTCTCACCTGTTGACCTCTCAGCTGTACGCCCAGGGACTTGGCTGTTTCCCAGCTGCTATTACACCAGCAGGGTTCTGGGTGGGCTGTGCTCCGCACCAAAGCTAAGTGGGCATCTCAGGGCCCAGGTTGAGGTGGCAGAAGTTACTTTCTGACCTCTGACCACTTAGCTGTGCTTTTAGGAGCTCCTCTGCTTCTCTGCTGCTATTACGCCAGCCAGCTGTGGTCTGTGCAGACTATGTTCCCTGCCAAAGCTGAGTCTCTTACCTCTGAGCTGTGTGCCCAGGACCAAGGGACTCATCTGTTCCCCCCCACCCAGCCCCGCTGCTTATTTCCCAGCCATGTTTTGGGTGGGCAGTGCTCCATGGTGGAGTGAAGTGGGTGTCTCAGGGCCCAGGTTCCTAAATACACATTTTCAACAAAGTTTAAAATATTTTTTTAAAATTAAGAAGTCCCAGTCTGGAAAGATGGCTCAACCAACCTGATGGTTTGAATTTCATCCCTAGGAAGCACACAGTAGAAAGATATTTGGTCTCTGACTTCTGCACTTGGGGCTTGGACTATGACAGGAGCATATGAGTGCACACATGTACATACACACACATTCATCAATCAATAAACATTCATACACATTCATCAATCAATCAATAAGTAATATATATTTTAAGCAAGTCTATGGCAAGGTAAGGTCTACTTGTTATTGTCTAGATAATAGTTCAGCAAGGTGGTTGAACAAAGTCCTTATGAGTTGATGGGACAAGGTGATTTTCAGGATAATTCCTCTGCTCCTAGGTTCAGCCTCTTCCTCAGGGGCAACCACTTTATCTCTGTGCCTTCAGCCAAATAAAGGGGATAGAGCCAGTAAGAAGGCTCAAAGAGTAAAAAGACTTACCACCACCTCTGACAAGCTGAGTTGGATTCCAGGAACTATAGATTGAGAGAACCAACCCCTGTAACTGCTATGCCATGCACCCCTGCAAAAATACAGATTCAAACAAAACAAATAAAAACAAACAAACAAAAACCCCAAAGAGGCAAACAACATGTGAAGGCAGGGCTTTTAAAATTAAACTACAAGCCAAGAGTGGATGTTTTTCAGTGAAGGCAGCTTTTAATTGTGGCTTCATAATTTCATAATTGGGAATATTTGGGGACAGGTCTTTGCTCCAAGACTGAGAGTGTCTGAAAGTTCAGGACACCTCAGTTCATCTCAGGGCAGACTGCAGCTGAGCCTTTTCTGGGTGGGGCTTTCCTTCCAAGCTGTACTTTCTGGGCTCTGCAGGAGCTATCCTTTCAAGATTTAACCTTGCTGGAAATTCCTGGGTATTTCCACCTAGTCTCTAGAGGGCTGCAGTCTGTCTGTCTTATTTCTCTGGCTTCTGAAGTCAGTGAGGAAAGGCCTTACACTCTCACAGGTCTCCAATGCACCTTCCCTTCAGGACTCATAGTTCTTATATCATATCATTGATCTCTCCACACCCTTTGTACACCAACCCAGTACCTGACTCCCTCTCTTGTCTGGATTATACATGCAGCATTGGGTGTTTGACTGGCTTTCATCTTCAAGTTTTGAAGCCAAGTACCATTCTGAGCCCTTTTCTACCTCACCAATCTGAAACCTCCCAGGACCCTTTTCTATGACTTTCTCCTTGTTGCCTTGAATCCCAGCTTTGAACCAACATGGTTCCTACCTCCAATGAGCAGGTGTGTGTGAATGTTTTTAACATCTTGACTGTGAATACTCAGGCTTTCTTGAGCACTCTTAATTTGTGCAAATATATAAGTTGTACCCCGAAGTCTGGGTGAATTGCCCAGTGATACCATATGCTTAGTATACGAGAGGCCCTAGGTTCCACCCCAGCTCACATTTTAAAAACATTTAAAGGTCTGCCTACTTCATAAGCC
Organism: Sigmodon hispidus; assembly: GCA_004025045.1. Lineage (NCBI taxonomy): Eukaryota > Metazoa > Chordata > Mammalia > Rodentia > Cricetidae > Sigmodon > Sigmodon hispidus. The sequence goes on from PVIH01001305.1 coordinate 25,049, forward strand.
TATTATAGGATTCAAATGACATAAGAACAGCCTTTGAAAATGGAAGTGCCCTTATCCACATGAGGCTTTGTTTGAGTTTTGTTGCTGTTGTTTTATAATTTTTTTTTCATTTTATATGTACATGTATGCCTGAGTGTGTGTCTGTGAATCACTTGTGTGTGAGTCCACAGAAGTCAGAAGAGGGTATCAGAGACCCTGGAGCTGAAGTTTTAGATGTTAGTGAGCCTGGGATTCGAGTGCCTTTCTGGCCTGGTGAAGCTTTGTTTTGTCCTTTCAAAAACAATAGCACAGGCTTTGGAAGTGGATCTTTGGGCATTAACTCACTCACACCCAGGGATTTAGCAGTTTCAAATTCATGAGTAACCAATCCTCACAATCCCACAGAACCCAAGCCTAAAGCTGCTTCTTCCCAGTGCTTCTGAACACATATTTTGTTAGTCACTGAAAAGCCGCATCTGACATGAGAAAAGAAAGACTTCTGCTCTAAATATGACCTGGTCAGAAGTCAAAGCTCCCAGCAGTACTGGCAGCCCTGTGTCCACAGATCAAAGGGTTGATACAATACATAAGGGGATGATGCCCCAGACTCCCCTTCAGGAAAAGTCACGCTTCCTTGTTTGGAGTTGAGGTTAAGACCTACCTTGGTGGCAGGAAGCCACCTAATCCAAGGTCTCACCTATCTGGGAAAAACCTGAATTTACCCTGTGACCAGATGGGCTAGGGTTAAGAACCCAGCCAGCCATTCCAGCCTGACACAGAGAATTTTCTTTTTCACACAGGGTCTAATACCATAGCCCAGGCTGGCCTGAAACTCATTATGTAGCCTTGACAAATTTGATGACAGTGGCCCTGCTTCAGCCTTGTGAGTGCTGAGATTGTAGTGTGAGCTACTGTGTCTGGCCTAGCACAAGATATTTTGATGGGCAGTCCCAAGGTTCCCAGTTCCTTGGTGGGCCAGCCAGGTTTTGCAGGGCTGAATTGAGTTAGACTTCTGTGCTACATACTAGTTCCCCATTCTCTCTTCACAGGTGCTGATCTCTAAGACACACCTTGCACCTCAAATACCATCTCAGCATTGCTTCTGGAGAACTCAACCTATGTCAGCTGGCTACAGTGCACTATGCCAGGACTGGGGGAGAGGCTGTGTCCAGTACAAAAAAATGAAGGAGCAAAACAGGTGATGTTGGGAGGTGGGAATGGCCACTGCTATAATCACAGGCAACTTTGCTTCTAACAATGAACAGGTGACTCCTAAGGTCTAAGATATTGAAATGTATGGTAGGTGGAAATCTGTGGGTCCCTGCCCAACTTGAACCCAAATCTTCCAAAAAAAAGCAAAATCATCAATTCTTATTCCTAACCCCAGAAATACCCTGATTTAATGCTGTCACTTTGAAGTTCCAAAGCTGGTTTCTAAGAAAATGAAAAGGCATGGTATATATTGTGGAAAAACTCCACTAGAAAACAGAGTATGACAGTTCATGTCCAGAACCCCAGCACTTGAGAGGCTGAGACAGGAGAATTGCAATGAGTTTGAGGCTAAAACAGGGCTGCATAGCAAATACTAGACCAGCTAGAGCTATATTGCAGAACAATCAAACAAAAACAACCGGAAGCGGTGGTACATGTCTGTGATCCAAACATTGGGAATGTGGAGGCAGGGGGATCAGAACCTCAAGCCCATCCCCAGCTATATTGTGCAATCAGGGATACATGTGATCCTGTCTCAAATGATCAATAGTAAGCTAGGGTCATATTAGCTAACAAATATCTAAACATCAGTCATAGATCTGTTTTTCAGTTACCTTTATACATGCAGATATGGTGACACACTGCTTGTAATCTAATAAAGATTGCCTAAAGATCAGAAGGCAGAGCCAGCCACATAGTTAGCCATAGAGATCAGGCAGTAGTGGTACACACCTTTAATCTTAGCACTCAGGAGACAGAGATCTGTCTGGACTCTGGGAGTTCATGGCCAGCCTGAATGAACTACACAAAATTAATCCAGTCCAAAAGAGAAACAGAGCCAGGCAGTGGGGGCACACACCTTTAATCCCAGCACCAGGAAGGTTGAGATAGGAAGTGATGTGGCTGGGTAGGGAAAGGACTATAAGACAGGAGGAGGCAGGAGTTGGGCCCTTTTGTCCTGCTGCCCCCTGGTCACTTCCCTTTCTTTCTGTTGAGGACTCAGAAGCGTTAAGTCTGAGGATTCCTGAACCTACCACTTTCAGCCTGAGGATTCAGTAATAGTGAGAAATTTCTCTAGCGTCTTGTTTCTCTGCCTCTTATGTTCCAGAATTTATGCCCATATCTAACTCTGGGTTTCTACTAAGACCTATTAGGATTCATACAATGAGCAGATAATGTTGCTACATTCCAGGATTTAGCACTCCTGGTTCCTTTGAAGGGATGGGTAGAGAAGTTAATGTCAGCCCTTGTGAAGAGAGAGATCATCCATAGTTTCTCTAGTGACTGCAGGTGCTGGTGATAAAGGTCCTCTTTCAACATGCAGATCTGCTATCTATCAACCCTCCCCTCTGCCCCTGACCTCTGAAACTCCTCCTGCCCTCCCCTTACATCTTCAATAAGGACCCGGCCCTAAAGGTTCTGCCCATGTAGTCTGGCCTACGATTCAGCTCCCGCCTCTTCCCTCTGTTCTCCCTGCTCCAAATACTATCCACATTGCAACCACACTGCCCTTCAAATAAAGCATAGCATTTACTGCTGTGAAGTAGAACACATTCCACCTGGGACTCCAGCCCTGTCCCCTCGATTCAGATGGCACATTCAGAAGGGAAAGCCTTTACCAACTCCATCTGATCAGGATGAAGAACAGGGTCTTCAGCCATGTGATTTTGCAGAATTTTACTCCTTTCACCACAGCATTTACCTTATAGTCTTGTTTAGAATTATACCCCCTTGGAGCCAGTTCCCCGCACAAGCTTGGAATCTCAGCAGTCAAGAGGCTGAGGCAGGAAGAACAGAGCGCAAGAACAACTTTGGCAGCATAATGAGACACACACCCCATTTGGAATTAAAAAAAAAAAAGCCAAGGGTAGAGAGATGCATGCCTGTCATCCTAGCATCTGGGGGAGGTAAGAGAATCAGGAGTTCAAGGTTATCCCCAGTAACACGGTGAGCTTGAGGCCAGCCTAGGCTTCATAAGACTCTGTATCTGAAATTGATTAAAGAAGTGATGTGTGTTAACCTGAAATTGAGTGAAGGCTATACATAATGGTAGCTTTCAAAGAGACTGCCCCTCATAGATACAGGGGGTGAGGGTGGAGATGGAGAAATCCCAAAGCACAAAGTCATGTTGTAGTACTCACCCTTACCACAGAAGATAAAAACATCCATGTGTCTAGCCTTATACTGAATACAAGTATTGACTTCATAATCAGGGAAACCTGCAATGGTATGAGCTGGAAGATATTCCTCAGTTTGATTTTATTCTCCAGAGTTCTCATGTTAGCTAGGTAGAACTCACCTTAGAGCCTCTGTTTAACCACTGGGAAAAAGGAATCTGCTTTTTAACAGAAAAATTGTTCCTCATGGTGAAGCAGCACATTGTATTCTTGCCTTCTTCAGTCTCAAGTAAAAGGAATTCATGTATTTCCATCATATTGTGAAATCTCCTGTCAATAAAGAAAGCCAGACTAATAGATAGCTTAAAAAATAACAATAAGTAGAAAATACTGGCCCATCAAGAAGAGCACGAGGCAGGTGACAGTGTGTAAATGCATCTGTTCTCAAGAAACCTCAAGAGGCTTAGAAATCAACAGATGGAGGACCCCACAGAACGACCTCAAAGTCAGACTAACTTGGGCAGCAACTCAAGTTTTTGAGGCACTTAGAAGTTCAGTTTTAAGCCAGCAGGACAGCTCAGGACGAAGGCACTGGCTACCAGGCCTGATGACCTGAGTTCCATCCCTCCGACCCACATGCTGGAAGGAAAGAATGGAGTTTGGCAAGGTGTCTTCTGACTTCTATATTCATACACATTCATGCATGCGCACGCACACACACACAATAAATACAATAAAAAATTTGCAAGTGCAATTTTTAGAAAATATTAACATATTCCTAATCAGCACAAAGGAGCTGAGAGGTAGTGATGAGGCTCCCTACCCTTAGCATACTGTGATATGACAAAAGACCGACACGCTGTTGAACAACATAGAGCTCAGTGTACACACGTTCACACAACCCAAGCACCCACACTAGTAGAAACTGCCATAAACCACGGACTCTGTAAGCACTTTCTTGTGGAATCTTAACAGTTACGGGCTCTTTAGAGATTTGGTTAAGATCCCTACAGTCACAGTTCAAAGGTAGATCCAGGGTTATTTCTGTCAGATTTCAAAGCCGGTGTTCATAGTCACTGAACCAGCGAGTCTTGTAAATGCTAGGGAGAAGGAACACTTGGTGCTGGCACTGAAGACCTAGCTCCCTATGGAAAGGGCAGCCTGGAACAGGTGGGTGATGGTACAAGGTGTTTGTATGGCATTCTGTTGGTAAGAGGATCACAGACAGGAGCCAGAGGGAAAATAGGAAAGAAACACCATGAGGTCAGAGATGATTGGGCATAGTCTCCTGACAGGGGAAAATAATATGCCCAATCTTCTTTCTGTCAAGTTCCTGCATTAAAAAGACTTAAAATGAAAGCTGAAAAAGTACCTTAATTAGGATTTCTATTGCTGTGAAGAGACACCATAACCATGGCAACTCCCATGAAGAAAAACATTTACTTGAGGTGGCTGGGTTACAGTTTCAAAGACTCAGTCAATTATCATCATAGCGGGAATGTGGCACGTGCAGGCAGACATGGTGCTGGAGCAGGAGCTGAGAGTGCTACAGCAACAGGAAATGGTCTGAGACACCAGGCATAGGAAACTTCAAAGCCCATTCCTGCAGTGACGCACTTCCTCCAACAAGACCAAACCCACTCCAACAAAGCCACATCACCTACCAGTGCCACCCCTTGTGAGAGCATGGGGGCCAATTACATTCAAACTACCACAGGAAGTGTCTCCTAGGAAGAGGGTTTCTCATAGGAAGCCTTTTCTTTATCCTTCCTCCTTTCTCTAGGCTCCAGAGCACTAGCCTGGGTAGACTGCACATTCGGCCACTGTACTAGGTGGCCATGCCACACAGCCTTTTGAGCCCCATGTGCCAAGAGAGAAAGCTTCTAGGCTTAAGGATTCTAGTGGATCCTCATCTCCGTTCTATCTCCAGCTACAGTCCTGATTTAAAAGAAAAAAAATACATTTCGGGGCTCCTACCACACTTCCAAACAGTGGAAACCAGCCTTGCGAGGAAGCTCCATGGCATATGAACAGCTGTTAAGTGCCGCTACCCCTTAGAAATGCCACCCACAACCTTTCACCTCACTCAGTCACTCAGTCGCTCATCACACAGAGTAAACACCCGTTCTGCCTATTATACCTGATGGGAATGATAAACTTCAACAAATATATCGCCTGGCCTGGGGAACCTAATATTGTGTTGCTGATGGTATTGTGACAGGTGGTCTACAATAGCTGAAATGCATGTTAAGTTAAAGGAATGCTCAGAGGTCACCGTGGTTCCTGGCGCTCTCTGCTTGCATTGCTCACTTCTGTGTCCTCAGTGTCTACCCCAGAGACTGACTTGTAGAAAGGGCGCAGTAAATGGTTACTGAGCTAAGTGAAGAGCCTAAAGAGTGCTGAGCCCCAACTGTCTCTCAGCACTTTCTCTCTGCATTTCTTGCGTGGATTAGAAAAGAAAGGACGCACAATTCTTCCAACAGGTCACAGTATGCTTGAGCTGGGAAGAACTGGACAAAGTTACTGATATCATTGCCATATTCTCCCAGGCCCTTCCTGCCTCCTCAATTCCATCTTGTGCAGCCAATCTCCTAAGGATACTCGAGGCTGTCAGAGTTCCTATTGAAGCCCGGGTATCTAAAGCCGGACTCAGGCTTCCAGTGAAGAGAAAGCTTCCACCATCTTGTGTTTTTCCAAAGGCTTTCCCGTAGCTCACCCTGAAAACAAGTCTGATCTCACCTGCACATTCTCTCCTGTGGCAGGAAGGTGACCTGCAAAAACTGGATTGCAGTGGTCACAGAGGTAGTTCCAAAGATTGTCCCCTTGTCCTCCTACCCCACCTCCTAACACCCTACTGGCGTGCTATGCTTTGATTTGCAGCATTGGAAGGGGGGTGGGAGGGTAAGAAAACCACATCATTCCCAGATGTCTGGCATTGGCTGCAGGCTTCAGAACCCCGTCTCCAATTTTTTTTTTCTTCGTTACTCTGCTGCCTGCCAGGTTTGGGTTTCTCGGGAGAGTTCTTAGCTTAGTCCTAGAAGTCATATTTGGTGTGATCCCTGTTTCCTAAGCAGATCCGAGCCGTTCTGGTTCTAATGAGAACCTTTAACCCTTCTAACGCCAACCATCTGCCTGTCTCTGACTTCTGGTTCTGGAAAGATCTCTTAGGGTCTTTTGTGGCCACATGGTGTCCTTGAGGATGGGTAATGGCCAGCCCGGGCCAGGACCCAAGCAGCAAACCTCCCAAGAACAGTGACACATACATTTGGGCGTGCTTATGATTTTCACTAAAGAGGAATGGAGGCAAAGGGGGTGGAATCCAGAAACTTCTCAGGCTTTAAGAATTCCTGCCCTCCTCCTCAGTCTGACCCTGACTATGCCTGTCTGGGTCCTGGCAATGCCCACGGGCCGGACAGCAAGAAAAAGAGGAAAGGCCTGTTTGTTATTTGCTTGGTCGCCCCTCCTCCGCCCTTGTCTCCACTGGCTGCTCACCCTCTTGCTGTCCGCTTGTCCCTCTGGGCTGCTTGGGCGCCACTACTACTGTCCCCAACCCGCTTTTCCAGACGGGTCTAAAGGCAGCTTGACTCACGGCTCTGCCAACAGCCCACTGCTAGCGCGAGGCTATAAAACCTGCCACTGAGGGAGGAAGCCCAGTGCTGCCCTGCATTGCACAGCCTGAGCGTGCAGACATGACCCGAGCCGCAGAGCGGGGCCAAGGGGCTACAGGCTGGGGACTGCGCGGCGCCCTAGTGGCCGTAGCGCTGCTCTCCGCTCTGAACGCCGTGGGCACCGTGTTCGTGTTGTGCCAGTGGCGCGGGCTGAGCGCGGCGCTGCGGGCGCTGGAGTCGCAACTTGGCCGGGAGCAGCGCGAAGACAGCGCCCTACGCGCTTTTCTGGCGGAATTGAGTCATGCACCAGGTCGGGTCCCCGAATCACCCCAGGACCCTGCGAGCGCAGCGCGCAACAAACGCAGCCACAGTGGAGATCCTGCGCCACACATCCGAGCCGAGAGCCAGGACATGATGATGATGATGACCTACTCCATGGTGCCGGTAGGCAGGGGTTCGTCTCGGTAGAGCCCCCGTCGGTCTGGGCAGCAGGAGGCGATGGGAACTAGGCTCTCCTGGCCAGGAACGAGGTCCTGGAGAGAATCCCAGGTGTAGATGTGGCTAGGGAGGTCATCCTGGCAAGCTGCTTAACTCTTTTGAGATCAGTCTTCATTTTTTGGGACAGAGCTGCCAGGGCAAGTCTTCACTTCTAACATCTTTTGATTCCGCAGGTAAATGAAGGGTGTGGGCAGCCTTTCCGAACTTTTGACAGAAATGTTCTGTGTGTGAATTGACCCACAGCAGCAGCTCTCTGTGGCAGTCTCAGGAAACAAAAAGTGACTTTTCTTCAACAAGAATTCCTTTGCCTAGCACAATCTGGTGGTTAGGTTTTTAAATCTGGCCTGGGCTTGTCCCCATGAGATGGAAACCAAACTGCCCATCTAAATGCTGAAAGTCCTTCCTGACTCTCAAACTGTTCCAAATGAGAGAAACTGATGTGTAACTTTTATTAGTATGTGACTAATGCCCTGACAAAGCTGAGGTCCTTAATGAGGGGCCTATGGGTTGCTTCCCGCACAAGCTCAGAAGAGTGGAAAGCCAGAACTGCTGACACAAGCTTTTACATCCAGGGAAGGTTCCAGCATTAATCTTTTATTTTTTTAAATTGCCTTCCTTCTCTTCCTCTTCTGTCCCTTCTTCCTTCCCTCTTCCTTCTGAAAACAATTTCATGTAACCCAGGATGGCCTTCAACTGGCTGTGTGGCCAAGGATGACCTTGGACTCTAGATCTTCCAGCACCTAGGTGCCAGGATTGCAAGCATGTGGCACAGAACCCCTGGGCCTCTTTGAATTTTCTAAGCTATCCTATTACACATTCACTTCCTGAGATTTTAAGAGACACTATTCTAAAGGAAAGGCTGTTTAAAAAAAAAAAAAATGACAATCTTTATTCCAGTTTCCAGGTGTTTTACTTTTGTTGATTTGAATCCAATGGTTCTCTAACAGGTGCTTTGAGAACGCATTCCCATCCCCCTCTCCATA
>PVIH01001305.1:33545-245094 GCA_004025045.1 Sigmodon hispidus
CATGTCCCAGTCCCATCCCCCTCTCCATGTCCCATTCCCATCCCCCTCTCCATGACCCATTCCCATCCCCCTCTCCATGTCCCAGTCCCCTTTTGTTCACTACAACAGTCATGCTCTTATTTCTCTTTACAGTTAGAAAATTTTCAATTGTCACTCCAAGCCCATACTTAGGAATCCTACATTTTGACAAGAGTCTACTTAAAACATTTGTTGCTGCTGTCAGAGAAGCTTTCAAATACTATGTGTGAGCGTAAATGCCTCTACAACTACAAATACTGTACACTTCAAATACATAGTTTGAGAAAGGTCAAGTTTTCCATATCAGGCTTCACTTTTTTTTTTTACTCACATAAACATTAAAAAAAAAAAATCTATGCCTAAGCAAATTTTCAAAAACTACAACCTCTTTAAGACGGAGAGGACTCATCAGGGAATTCTACAGCATTCTCTTGGCTCTCTACTCTGCATTTTTTAAGAGAAATCCATCTGAGCATCAACACTTTATATCTTTAATCCTGCTTTGAAGGTAGAGGGCTCGGATCCAAATTGCAGCCTATTCAGTCACTCACATAAGAGAATGAGCTCATTTCCATGTCACTCAGAAAGCCAGATTTCAGTACAGGAGACCTGGCAGTGTGGCCACCTGCTGATGTTACAGACCAGTGCAGAGATTACAGCTAGGGGCATTTATAGGTTAGTAACCACAGCATGCGCTGCACCCCTTTTGAGTCACCGAAGGAGGTGCAGAGGTGCAGCAAGACCAGAAGACAGTGATCTCACTGATGAGTGTTCTCCTCATGAAAGTCCCAGGTACCATTCTCTAAGAACACTGCGACTATCGTGTGTCAGGTCTTAAACCCAGAAGAAATGACTGAGATGCATTCTAATATATCAAAGCCCATGCTGGTCACCAGGTTCTCCTTGTATACCTAAGTTCTCACCTGTTAAAAGGCCCTCCTGGCTGCCATACCCCACCCCTACCCTGAACTCTCCAGCCCCAGGACTGGGATGCCCTTCCCCCAGCTCCCCCTTCCCCCTATATAATCCAGCTTTTTTGGTCTACCCTTTACTCTCTTGGTCAGTTTCTTAACCCAGGCTATCCCTTTTGGTCTGTAGCTCCTCTCCCCTCCCCCTATGGGCCAGCACTTCATATGGCACAGCTCAGTCTGGTCATGTTCACTCTGGACTCTCCCAGATGCCCCTGCCTCTGGCTATGCTCTCCTTTTTATCTACAATAAATCTTCTCCTCCACCATGTTTAGGAGCGGTTCTGGTCTTCCTTTTTGATTTCTTTTTCTCCTTCACTAGACACATAAATATCCAGGTGCCATACTCTAAGAACACTGCAACTCTCCTGTGCCCTTAAGTATCTTGGGCATGTTGTGCAGTGCAGGTTTTGATCCAGATGCACTAAGGTTTGAGATTCTTCATGGCTTACAAGTGCTCACTGATGCCTGTGCTGCAGGACAGGCATATTTTGAGTAAGGCAGTCCTAGAACACTAGAGTCATCAAAGAAACCTGAAAACTGGGATGCTGGCTTCGACCCTAGTGGATCAGTCTGAGGTGTGGCCTCAGGTGAAGAGTTCACTTACCAGCAGACAGGAGATTGCCATGGGTTTCTAAGGATGGTCAGCTAGTTAGGTTAAGTAATTCCAGTTCCCATCAGGCCTTGCTTTAAGCAAAGGAGCCAATTTCATTGCTGAATCTCTCATTTTTTTCTTTATTATAACCATACACTTCTCATCCTCACAGATTTTTTTTCTTTACTCTGCTTTTCGTAGAACAGAAAATTAAACACACAGAAAACCAATCTATTTTTTTAAAAGCCATCACTAGGTATCTCAAGTAGAAGCATTAATGGAAGGGTCTAGAATAAATCATGGAGGTAGACACATCTACACATCCACCTTGGCTCTTTTTCTTTCTTTTTTTTTTAACTTTATTTATTTATTTATTTGCCTTGGTGTTTGCCTGGAACTGGAACTACAGACAGTTGTTAGCTGCCATGTGGGCGCTGGGAATCGAACCCTGGTCCTCTGGAAGAGCAGATGGTGCTCTTAACCGCTGAGCCATCTCTCCAGCCCCTCGGCTCTTTCTCTATACCATCAGATCTTGAATGCATGTAAGATTCATGGAACATCCCAGGGCCTCACTCTGAGACTCCATGTTGGAGATCTAAAAACAAAGAAGCAAGCTCTATGCACATTAAAGTCAGCATTTCAAACAATCACATAGAGTGGTCTCTCTATCCAAGATGAGCTTCCTTTGGTTCTGCACTTATGGCAAAAACAAAAAGCACTTCACCCAGCATAGGAATCCTGACCAGCACATTCTCCTTGGTAGTTTTACATGACTTTGTTGAGGAGAAAAAACAAACAAAACCAGCAATTATTACTAAAGTACAGTTAATTTGGCACAGACAAGCATATTAAAAATGTTAAAGAGTGGGAATGGGGAGGAGAGAGGCAGACAGGGAGGGATTGGAAGGGGGAAGGGAGGGAGAGCAAGGGGATACATGGAAAAAAAAGAACATTATTTTCTAAATAAATAAATAAAATTTAAAAAAGAAAAAGAAGAAAAAAATGTCAAAAAGCAAGTGAACGTGTTGAGTGGGACAGTGGGCAAAGGCTGGCCAGAAAGAGGAAGAGGGATCTGGCAGTGACAGGAAAGGGGAAGGCTTTGCCCTACCTCACTGCTTCCTGGAGGGCACACTGCTCCAGTTTCCCCCAAACCTTCTATAATCCTCTCTGTCTCCCAGAGGAATACATCTGACCCCTTCCCTCACCTTCTCTCTCCACATCCCTCGCCTCCTCCCCTTCCCTATTCCTCTCCCGTTATATCCTATCTTTACTGATGCTTGGGTAGCTTTGCTCTGCAATCTTTCCTCACCCCAAATCTAGAGCATCCAGAGGAACTTTAATATAAACATCAAAGTAGGGTAGAGGCCTGGCAATATATTAAGTGTAGTGACTACAGATCTCCATAGCAACTGTCAGCCCTGGGTATCAAGCACACTCCTACCTAAGGTATCGTTCAACAGCTGGGACCCTCTCGAGTAAGAAAGTCACTTTTTTCTATTTTTAAGTAAATCCAAATAATTTTCAAGGAAGACAAATATGATTAAACAACTTCCAGATATTACAAAGGACATTTGATAGAATTTAAGGCCTGTTACAGTTTGCTATTTTAAACAGGATTTTACCATGTTGTAGGCTAGCTCTGAGCTCCCCTCAGTCTGCCTCAGCCTCCTAAGCACTGGGATTACTATACCTAGCTCTATACTTAATTTTCTATAATTTTATTTATTTATTTATTGGATTTTCTTTTTTAATTTTTTATTTATTTTTATAGAATAAAGTCTTTTTTATCCATGTATTCCTTTGTTCCAACTCCTTTCCCCCTCCCAACCCTCCTGGCCAGCCTTCAGCCTCCTCCTCCCCATCCTCCCATCCCCTCACCAGAAAGGGCAGATTAGCTCAGCAAATCCAGTTTCCTCATCCTAATGTCAAGACTGGGTCAGGTGTTCCTCTGGAGAGAATGGGCTTCAGGGTGCCAGTCCATGCACAGAGACACAGCCTGAACCCTCCCCTTGAGGCTCCACATATTGTCCATGCTAGTGGACAGTTTCCTATCCTTGGAGGGGCTAGTTCCTTTTCCTAATGGTTCCCCAATGGCTGTTTTTGATTCACTGAGCTCCCCAGAGCTCCAGCCAGCCATCACTGTGAGAATTTTCCTCAGAGTCCCTATCCCCTTGCTCATATAGAGTCTCCTCCCCCTCCTCAGCTGAACCAGGAGCTCAGATGGACCAGAGACTCAGCCCAGTGCTCAGCCATGTATCCCTGCCTCTACCTCTATTCATTGTTGGATGTAGGTTCTGTGATGACACTTAGGGTGGTTATTCATTTGATTATAGGGGAAGTCTTGTTTACGTATCCCCTCCATGATTGATTGGAGATCTAGGCAGGGACATCCTGTGAGTTCTTGGAGGTTTCCCTAGCACCTGGTCTCTTTCCAACCCCACATTGGCTTTCCCTATTAAGATCTCCATCTCTTTTTTTTCTCTCCTTCCTTATTGTTCCTCTCACTCAATCATCTCCTTCTCTCTTGATTTGTTTCCATCTCTTCTTGGTTGCAACCCCTTACGCTCCCATTAGCTAAGTAGATCTTCTTTACTTTCTATTCCTAGGGGACTCCCTGGATGTCTCTCTTAAGTTTCTTCAGATCTCAAGCTGTTCACTGGTTGTGGTTTGTAGCTTGAGTGTTCTTTGCTTTTTGTTTAAAGTCCAATAATGAGTGAATACATCCCTTGTTAATCCTTTTGGGATTGTGATACCTCTCTCAGGAGGATATTCTCCAAATCCATTCATTTGTCTGCAAATTTTAGGATTTCATTTTTTTCTTACTGCTGAGTAGTGCTCCATTGTGTAGATGTACCACAGTTTGTTAATACATTCCTCAGTTGAGGGGCATCTAGGTTGTTTCCAGGTTCTTGCTATTACGAATAATGCTGCTATGAACATAGTTGAGCAAATGTTTTGGGATGGGAATGTGCATCTTTAGGGTATATGCCCAGTAGTGGTATTGCAGGATCCTTGGGGAGATGGATTCTCAGTTTTCTGAGAAACCGCCATACTGCATTCCAGAGTGGCTGAACAAGTTTACATTCCCACCAACAATGGAGGAGTGTTCCTCTCGTTCCAAATCCTCTCCAGCATAGGCTGTCATCTGTGTTTTTAATCTTAGCCATTCTGACAGGTGTAAGGTGCTATCTCAAAGTTGTTTTGATTTGCATTTCTCTGATGGCTAAAGATGTTGAGCACTTTTTCATGTGCCTTTCAGCCATTCTTAATTCATCTGCTGAAAATTCCCTTTTTACTTCTGAACCCCATTTTTTAATTGGGTTACTTAGGGTTTTGGGTTCTAGCTTCCTGAGATCTCTATATTTTAGAGATCAGTCCTCTGTCACTTGTAGGGTTGGTGAAGATCTTTTCTCATTCTGTAGGCTGTTGTTTTGTCTTATTGACAGTGTCCTTGGCTTTACAGAAGCTTCTCAGTTTCAGGAGGTCCCACTTATTGATTGTTGTTCTTAGTGTCTGTGCCACTGGTGTTATATTTAGGAAGTGGTCACCTGAGCCAATGCGTTGAAGGGTATTTCCCACTTTCTTTTCCACCATGTCCTAGGCTAGCCCTGAGCTCCTCCTCTGTCTGCCTCAGCTTCCTAAGCACTGGGATTACTATACCTAGCTCTATACTTAATCTTCTATAACTTCAAAGTTTTATTTTATTTACTTTATACATGTGTACTGGGTGTATGCTGGACTTCAGATCCCCTGGAAAGATAGTTACAGAAGCTTGTGAAAATCAACCAACGTCCAAACAAGTGCTCTTAAACACTGAGACATCTCTCCAGTGCTTTCTAAATCTGCAATTATAATGTAAATCAATAGTTATTCCTTCTCCCTCTCCCTGTCTCTCAACCCCCCCCCCCATTTCTCTTTCTGATATTTTGAGGCAAGGTTTCTCTGTGTAACGGCCTTGATTATCCTGGAACTTGAATTGTAGACTAGGCTAGCCCTGAACTCACAGAGATCTACCTATGTCTGCCTCCTGAATGCTGGGATTAGAGGCGTGCACTGCACCACCCAGCCAATAGAGTCTCTCTTAACCAGGTAAAATATAATGAGAGTCTTATATTTTCAAAACCAGCTTTCCCCTCCCTAGCAATTAGGCACTCAACTAGCGATTAGCCAGAGAAACTAGACAAATAAAGTCATCTAGTATTGGGAAATAGAAGTCTGGGTCTTACCAGAGTATATTAACAGACCTGGAAAACCAAAGAAAATTGCAGACAACCTACTATAAACAACGACAGAATACAGTAGGAACTGCGAATACCTAAACACCCATTCCACCTTCTTGAACACAACCAGCACTTCTTAGCCTCACCTCCTTGTCCTCTGCTGTTTTTCTTTTGAAACCCACTGGGTCCTGTGAGTGCTGCCTGCTACAATGTTGACTGATTCCGTCTCTGGATCTGGTGCAGGTAACCTAGCTTCAGAGAACTCATGGGTGCAAATGACAGGGCAAGTCGAGAAGGCAACTTTCACAGCAACGTTTATCGTATCAAAGAAGGGCTCTGGTGGCCAGATTCTCCAAGCATCCCTCAGTTCCTATTGTACAGGACCCTCCTTGCTGGCAAAGCCCATGGCCTATCCTGAACTCTCTAGCCCAGAGGCTGGGCTGTCCTTACCCCCAGCTTCTCTTCCCTATATAATCTAGCCATTTGGGCTACACTGCTCTTTTTTTTGCCTTTTAACCTTTTGGCCTCTGTCTCCTGGTCTCCTGGCTCACCCATCTTCCCTCCCCTTTCTCCTCACCTGCCCTCCCCTCCCCGACCACTCAGAGTGGCCACATCCACTATGGATTCTTCCAGATTCCTCTGGCTATGCTCTCTCCCATATCTACATTAACCTTTCCTCCACACACCTAGGAGCAGTCATGTCCTCCTTTTATTTTATTTTTTCATTCAGCTGGTGAGAGACCTAATACTCCCCAGTGTCTGGCTCTTGTGCTCTCTCTGCCCACTCTTTTTCCATATTTTCTGAGTCTTGATGAAGTTGATTTATATATATATATATGTTCCATTAAGAGTTGAACACTTGAGAATATAGCTTATTCTCAAGACTTTAGACAATTAGAAGTTTTTTCATTATCTGCTGTCCACTGCAGAAAGGAACTTCTTTGGGGCTACATAGAGGGCCCAGCAGATAGAGGCACTGACTGTGCTTCCCGAGAACCAAGATTCTATTCCCAGCACACACAGGGTAGCTCACAACCATTTATAACTCTAGTTCCAGGGGACCCAATGGCCTTTTCTGGATTCTATGGGCACTACGTGTACATGGTACACAGGCATAAATACAGAAAAAATACCTATACATATAAAAATACTATTGTATTATAAAAAAAAAAAAAGCTTACTTGACCAGGATTGAAAACAGCACTAAACTATGAATATAAACATAAATATTTAGAAGGTAGTTTGACAACATGTCCATTTAGCAAAACAATAGTATATTAATAGCCTCCCATGTTAGGGGCTTTTAGCCAAGTTAACAATATTAGGCATAAATTTGGTTTTTTTGGAGCAAGTCTTAAATTTAATCAGAAAACAGCTGGTTATACCTATGACATTCATGCCCCTACTGTACCAGTGGGCCCATCATGCCTGGTGGGTTGATACTGTAGTATGAGGATCTAGTGCTGGGTAAGACAGTTAACTGATGATTTCTTTTCTTCCAGTGTCCAGTATGCTCCAGCACTATAAAAGCTGGCCAGCAGATAAGAAGTTGTCAAATTAATTTTTCTGTGTCCTGAAACCAAAGTATATGGTTTCTTTAGCAATGGGGTCTTGTCATCTAGTTATATGGAAAGCTAATAGTAATAGCAATAGTCTGTGCTGTTTGGGGTACCTCTGGGCCTCCTTGACTAATAAATAGAAGCATTCCATAACCAGCACTAAGATTGTCATTTAATAACCCATGTCTTGGGAAAAACATTACCCACCTATGCATAATATTCCTATTTAAACTCTTACTTTATAGTTTTGATTAGCATTTGATTTGCTGTGATTTGGGGGCTTTTTCATACATCCTTAAATTCAGCAACCCACCCCTCTTAGCCATTCGCTCCCTCTTTCCCTTTTTCTCCAGTCTGTGCTTAAACTGTTTACCTCCAGCTTCCCGGACAAATGTCTCTTAAACATGTGGGAGAAACCATTCATTTTTTTTAAAAGATTTATTTGTTTTGCTTAATGTGTATGAGTACTTTGCTCACATGGATGTCTATGCACCATGTGCATGTGGTACCCAGAAGGTCAGAAGACAGCACCGGATCTCCCCAAACTGGAGTTATGGATGCTGTATGCTGCCATGTGAGTGCTGGGAATCAAACCTGGGTCCTTTGCTAGAACAGCAGCTGCTCTTAACCACAAAGCCATCTTTCCAACCCTAGATATTTTAATTTTAAAATGTAGATTGTGACTATCCTAAAATATAGTTTTATCATTTGCCATGAGTACATGATAAAAGCTTAGCCCTGCCTTGAGCCAGGGGTCTGGAAAGAAATACCCAGGCTCTTCTTTGCTTTTTTTGGAGCAGGTCTTAAATTTAATCAGAAAGCAGTTGGTTATACCTATGACATTCATGACACTACTGTACCAGTGGGCCCATCATGCCTGGTGGGTTGGTACTGTAGTATGCAGGATCTAATGCTAGGATGATCTCTCCTAACAGACTGCCACATCCATGAGTGATGTGTTCTGAGTCACTGATTGCAGAATCTGTGAATACAAAAGGTTCTGATGGCCATTTTCATCAGTCAGACTTAAGTAACTGATCCTGCGCCACTGGAGAGCAGTGAAACAAGAATGGGGAAATTCCCTGTGTGCTTGAACTAATCCCCCGGATACATTTGAAGTGAAGAAAACAAGACACACAGAAAAGAGTATGTATTATACTACCTCATACCTAGGAAAGTAAAATAAGTTTTAAAAAAATAACAGCGTAAAGAGGGGAAGCAAAATCTTTTCACTATTATTTAGCTTATTGTTTTTGAGGTTTTAACTGAATTACTACTATGGAGGTTGGTTTTTTTGATTTTTGTTCTGTTTTGTTTTTGGTTTTTGAGACAGGATTTCTCTGTGTAGCTGTGCCTGACCTGGAACCCTCTTTGTAGACCAGGCTAGCCTCAGACTCACAGAGATCCACCTGTCTCTGCCTGGAAAGTGCTGGGATTAAAAGTGTGGGCCACCACTGCCCAGCAAAATTACTTTCTTCTTAATGTAAGTAAAAGGTCCATCTACCACAGATGACATGGCTGCTGAACTTGAGCATATTAGCAGCTATGACAACCTGGGGTTCTTAGTTCATTTTCTGATATTATAACAAAAAGTCCAGCATCGGGTAGTTTGAAAATACTAAAAATGTATTTGGCTCATAGTTCTGAAAGCTGAGCAATCCAAGAACATGGTACTGAATCCAGGGGACTTTCCTGACACATCATACCATGCAGAACACCACAAGGTCAACACAAGCTTGCTAGCTCGGGTCTTTCTCTAGCTAACACAGTCATGAGAGAGCTCGGGTCTTTCTCTTATAATACCACTAAGTCATGAGAGACCTTTGCTCATTACTTTATTTAATCTAATCACCTCCCTAAGAACCCACGCCAAACATACAAGTAACATATGAATTTGAAGATTGGGTTTCAGGACATGACCTTGGGGAACTCATTCACACTACAGCATATGCCCCAATGAAGCATACAGCATGTTTTCACTGATGGTGATTGCACAAGAATCAGAGCCTACTCTTGATTTTTTTTTCCCAGAAGAAGTAAAAACATCTGACTTTTCATATGAAATATCTCAATTTTTAAATATTGACAGCAGAGAGAGAAAAAAAGAAAAAAAATTAGTTGGTTGGCACAATTTTGACTAAATGGCATTCACATTGCTTGAGGCCATCTTAGGACATCCAGCCGGGAGCGTGTAACAGTTGTGTCTTGGATGGTTTAAACAAACATGTTTTAGTTAGCTCAGTTACAACCTTGTTATTTGCAGGCTTGATTCTGAACACTTGGGAGTATCCACTAATATGGTGTTATTATGGTTGAGGTAGAAGCGATGTTTGGCATTTCATTTGGTTTAAGTTGTGTTTCTACTTGATCTATTTTTTTTTCAGTTTTTTTTCTTTTTTATGATGAATAAAGTCACATTTTCTATCCGTGTATACCCTTGTTCAAGGTCCCTTCCCCCTCTGACCCCCTCCAGTCACTCTCTCTTCTCCACATCCCCCCCATCTCCTCCCCAGCAAGGGCAGGAGGTCCCAAGGTCCCAATATGGCTTAGTTCAGCATCCACTCCTGGCAAATACTTGATCTATTTGTGTGTGTGTGTGTGTGTGTGTGTGTGTGTGTGTGTGTGTAGGCCTTATTCACACATGAGTCCATGTTCCCATGGAGGTCAGACCGATACCAGAAGGTGTCAG
The DNA here is from genome assembly GCA_004025045.1 of Sigmodon hispidus. Classification (NCBI taxonomy): domain Eukaryota; kingdom Metazoa; phylum Chordata; class Mammalia; order Rodentia; family Cricetidae; genus Sigmodon; species Sigmodon hispidus. Next base: position 43,594 of record PVIH01001305.1, read on the forward strand.
ACTCCCAGGAGCCTAACATCGCCCTGTGTGGCTTTACTGAAGTGTGGTGAGCCCATACATGCTGTCATTGCCCGAGAAGAGCTGGGGTGGTTGACCCAAGCTGCTAAATCAGCATTGTTCCCTGAATGTAAGACAAAACCACTGTGAGGGTGTGGCTACACTCTGGAGTGGGAGCCTGTAGACTAAGCCAAACTACTGGCTTCCCAAATCAAAAGCAGTCAAGGTTGAGACAGAACCTAAACACCCATAAAACCCAAGTGTATACCCTCTTCAAATTGTTCTGTTCAGTGGAAGAATATAGCAGATACCTCAGGGGCTCCTGTCATATGGAATGGACCCTGATAGGAGATTACAGAAGGACACGAAAAGAGAGTAGCCAAAATAGAAAGCCAGATGCAGACCTGGGAGGCAGATTCTGTATCCTTCCTTGTGGCCTCATGAGCTCATTTGTGCTTGGGATGCCAGGACAGTGTTCTCAGAGCATACCTGGCTATGTGGGCAGTGTGGATGTCAGACATCACCCCTGCTGTAAATGGTGGGGGGAGAACTTGAAATTACGTCTCTGCTAGAATCTTGTCTGGTGGTCTTGGTACTTTGAACACCCTCAGAAGTCTGGCTGTGTCTCAGGCAATGCTAGTATGTTGATGAAGACAGGGGAGAACTGACCCCTTCACTCCAGTTCAGAACCTTTTTCACGAACACTTGACTTTGCATACATACTAAGGAAACACTTCATGTTGGTATCCTTGACTCTTCTATATCCACTAACTTCACATCTATAGATTCAATCTAGCACATGTTAAAATAATCAAGGTCTTTGACTCTCTGCCTCAGTTGCTCTCTAACTTATCATATGTCTGTACATCTTTGTGCATGTATGCGTGCACATGTTGCATGTGCATTCGTGTGCATATATGTGGAAGCCAGAGGAGGCTATCAGGCATGTTTCTCTGCCACTCTCCACCCCCTGTCCCTTTGAAGACAGTCTCTTTCTGAATCAGAAGCTCACTGTTTCAACTAAACTGGCTGGCCAGCAGGCCTTCACTGTCCCCGCCCCACACGACACTGGGATTACAGGCACACCACTATGTCTAGCTTTTTATAGGAGGAACCAAAATCATTGATCATTTCACCCACTGAGCCATCTCCTCAGTACTGATATTTCTTCTTTGAGACAAGTCTCCTATAACAAAGCTGGTTTCCAGCTCACCCTTGAACTTTGTGTGGTTCCCCTGCTTCTGCCTCTGAAGTTCTGGTGTTACTGGCATGTGGCACTATTCCTGACTGAATGGTTTCTGTATTAAATGTGTGTAGATTATTTTTCTTGTCATTAGTCACCTAGACATGGTTTGGAGTATATAGGAGTCTATATTTGCACCTCACATACAAATGCTATGCCACAAGAAACTTGAGCACCTGTGGATTGGGTGGCAGGTGTCAGCATCTGTGGGACAGCTAAACAAAATTGCTGTGGCCCTCTAAGGACACGTGGAAGAAATAATGGATCAGAACTGAGTATCTGGAGCCATGAAAATAGAAAAATGGTGTTGACCAGGTGGCAGGAAGCCATGTGGACCTGTTCCCATGGAGCTATTACAATGCAGTTAATAAAGCCTACCTCAGGGTTGGCCTAATCTCTTTCCAGCTAAAGCAGCAGAGGCAGTGAACAGAGCAGGATGGTGATTTCCGGATCAGCCCCTCTCTCCACACCCCACCTAACTGTCACTGGAATCATGCTGAGAATGAATGGATTTTTGTCTTAGAACTCAAAGACACATAAACCCTAAAAAAAAAAATACTCACACAACAGCTCACCTGAAACCACATGGTGCACTAGGTCACAGGTTAAGGGTGATTGACAAAGGACTCTTTCTGGGCTGCTTCTCAGCCCACAGACCCTCCCAGTTTCATTGCCTCAGGATCTCTCTGTGGTGGGTTTAGGGATTCCTGCTAGGACATCAGCCCCCATGGGACTGCCCTTAATTTGAGCGATACAGCATCCTTCTTTGACTGTCAGGTCCCTGTCCAAATTCTTTGCCTGAATGGTCCCTGAAGTTTATAGGACCTAACACAGTGAACATGAGAAGCAAATGGATTCTTGGCTAGGTAGCTGGGTGACCTTGAGCATCTTTTGCTTCTCCAAGACCCAGTTTCTTCATCTGTAATGCCTGTCTCATGGGGTTTTGGGGAATTTTGAAAATAATAGAAGAACAGGACCTGTTATCATAGTCAGGTCTTCAGTAAGAGGTCATTGTTGCTATTTTTAAATCTTAGGCAAGGAATAAAATTCAGGGTTAGAGCTCATATCAAGCCTGAGAAAAGCCCTGTGTTCAGTTCAATTCCCAGGACCAACCACAAAGAAGCAAAAGGAAGATACTACCATAGTCTGTTGAGGTTCCTGTAACAAAATATCAGAGACTGGATCACTTTTAAGCAACAGAAATTTACTTCCCTAGCCCCAAGTAGTGGGGAAGCCCAGGTTATACATGAAAGCATACTCAGTGTCTGGTAGACCATATTCCAGTTCATAGGTGACAAAAGAGAAAGCAAGCTTTCTGAGGCTTCATTTTCTATCACTGCTGGATGTGGTGAAGTATACCTTTAATCTCATCACTCAGGAGGCAGAACTCTGTGAGTTCAAGATCAACCTGGTCTACATGGAGAACTCAAGACAGCCTGCGTGACATAGTGAGATTCTTTCTCAAACAAAAGGAAACACCATTTTATTAGACATTATTTATAAGATGTTAGCCTCACTCTTGAAGACTTTGCTTTTCTGTTCTCATTGTCTTCATGTCCTCCGTGTCCACTGCACTGCTATGTCCTCCGTGTCCACTGCTATGTCCTCCGTGTGTGTCCACTGCTATGTCCTCCGTGTGTGTCCACTGCTATGTCCTCTGTGTCCACTGCTATGTCCTCCGTGTGTGTCCACTGCTATGTCCTCCGTGTGTGTCCACTGCTATGTCCTCTGTGTCCACTGCTATGTCCTCCGTGTGTGTCCACTGCTATGTCCTCCGTGTTCACTGCATTATGTCCTCCATGTCCACTGCATTATGTCCTCCATGTCCACTGCATTATGTCCTCCATGTCCACTGCATTATGTCCTCCATGTCCACTGCATTATGTCCTCCATGTCCACTGCATTATGTCCTCCATGTCCACTGCATTATGTCCTCCGTGTCCACTGCATTATGTCCTCTGTGTCCACTGCATTACATCCTCTGTGTCCACTACATTACATCCTCCGTGTCCACTGCATTATGTCCTCTGTGTTCACTGCATTATGTCCTCCATGTCCACTGCATTATGTCCTCTGTGTTCACTGCATTATGTCCTCCATGTCCACTGCATTATGTCCTCCGTGTTCACTGCATTATGTCCTCCATGTCCACTGCATTACGCCCTCCATGTCCACTGCATTACATCCTCCGTGTCCACTGCATTACATCCTCTGTGTCCACTGCATTACATCCTCCGTGTCCACTGCATTACATCCTCCGTGTCCACTGCATTATGTCCTCCGTGTCCACTGCATTATGTCCTCCGTGTTCACTGCATTATGTCCTCTATGTCCACTGCATTATGTCCTCCGTGTTCACTGCACTATATCCTCCATGTCCACTGCACTGTGTGTCTGCCGTGTCTACCATACTATGTCCACCATGTCCACTGCACTGCTCCTGTTACTTCTGAATATGATCACATTGCTTCAGCATAGCAAGTGAGAGGCAGCAGACTGGAGACTAGCCACACTGTGTAACTGTGAGCCCTTGCCCCAAGCTCTGGGTTTACTCTTTGCCCCCAAATTCCCTCAGCATTCCAAGTGTCTGTATTCTGCTGAGTTTTATCGTCTGCTACTTTGGAAAACTGACATCTAGAAGCTTAGTCTGGTGTCAAAATAACCTAACTCTTCATGTCAGTGACAGCAAAGTAGGAGAGGAGATATGGCTAAATGGTAGAATGTTTGCCTAGCAGGCCCAAGGCCCTGGGTCCATACTCAGCACCACCAAAAATAAGCAAATAAACAAATAGAAAATCATAATTAACTTTCATGTGGCAGCAAGGCAGACTTCATCAAGGTGCAGGACTTCCTGACTCCTCCCCCTTCTGTGTGGCACAGTGACAGGTGGGGTACCTCTGAAAGCCCTGTTAACTTCTGCTGATTCCTATTAGTGGCATCCAAACAAACTAACAAAAATGTCATACTTTTCTGAAGAGAAGATGAAGCAAAAAAAGTACTTCTGAAAAAGAAAAGCAATTTCTTTCTTGGGGGCATCTTGTGTACCCCAGGATATGGTTGGTTACCAAGATGGTAGTTGGCAGAATGACTCATTGAAAGAATACACTTATGGGGTTAAAAAAAATTTTTGGAAGTCTAAGACATATTTTCCTTCTACATTCCTCATGCTCCATTCCTCCCCCATTTCCATCATCAAAAAAGAATCCTTGGCTAAATCTAGTTGGCATTCAAGCTTAATTTACATGCATTTTATCGGCAGACTAAAGGTCATGTTGTATGAATCAAGCCGAAGCTTTTAGGTTGTGATTCTTCCACAAAAAAAAGAGCATTTTTTTCATGCTCATTAGTTGCTTTTATGTAGATCTTTGAGTTTTAACAGCTCCACATTTTAAATAGATATAATTTTCTTCCAGTTTAACTAAAGTTCAGGACACAATTTTCTTTACTGAAAGGTAGAGTTAAACAAAAAGATCAGCTGAAGAATATTCAAAATGCAATTTGTGAAGTTTGTTCTGAACGCAATGCAGTCATCTCTTCAGCTGCCACTCAGAAAGTTCTGGGTGTTTGCCAAACCACTGATTACTTTGGGAGCTCGTCTAGGCTCTAGCCAAGGACTAGGAGTGAGTTGTGGATAACTGTGCCCAATGCTGAGCCGGGACCACCAAATACTTATACAGTTTATTTGCTCGTTGGTTCCTTTTCAGTAACTAAGCAGGTGATGGGTGCAGTCTAGAATCTCACTCATCATAAGGGAAAAAAAATACCCTCTCCCTCTTGAGAACATTGAGATATTTGAAAGGAAATCTTTATGTGATGAGGGTGGGAACCACCAGGAAGACAGGAACTCAGAAGTTGGGCATGTAGCTGATGGCAGAATAATCATTAGTGTGTGCAGAGCCCAGGGTTTTATTCCCTAATGCTGAAAGACATCACTCCTATGATAGAAAGGTGACTATATAAGCTTGGACAAGCAAGGAGGGCAACGTGTTAGTGCAAATTGTGACTTGAGTGTTCGTCTAGGGACTGCAGTGTCAGTGGTGTGGCCAACTCGAGCTCCCTACATTGAAGACCTTGAGCTGGAGAAATGGGATCAAGGTTGGCTGGCTAGGTGAGAGGAAACTTGGAATCTCCACTTTGAAGAAGTTGAGAATGAAGCCGTTGAGCAATTGGGAGGTACTGGAGGCCCTTTATAGGAGGAAGTCTTAGGGAAGATGGCTTCCCAGGAACAGAGATGCTGTGGCCTGAGGTGTAGGAATGAGCTCAAAGCAAGAAGAAGGCTAGTAGTGAGTCATTACATTAATTCAGGCAAGAAAAGACTCAAGGGTGGTAGAATTAGAGGGAGAGGAAAATCTGCATTCTAGAAATATTAGGAGAAGAGTGTGTTGAATTTTGTGGCTAACTAAACAGAAGAAAAAGGGGCCATTTCTCCAGATCTGGTCAGGGGATGGCAGACATCAAAGACAGTTGAAAAAGTGCAGAAGCGTGTTACACAGATTCCAGTTGTTATTAAATGAAACGCAGAGCCAGATATGAGGGAAAGGCTGGAATATCAGAGAGAGGAAACACCACAGTCAAATCTCACCCAGATATCTTCCAACTTCCTCAGCCTCACTCCTTGTTGCAGAACAAATCTCTGTCTTCCTACACCTGCCTTAAGTACCTTCTTTGCCCAGTTGTTTCATATCCAGGTTAAAATTAAAAGTGTGAGCTACTATTTGGGGATTAGCCTTGAACTCTGAAACACAGATCTCTGTCACTGGAGTTATGGGATTAAAGGCATAGGTCACCACTCCTGGTCTTTCCCATGCTGGGATTAAAGGTGTGAGTTACCATTCTCTGACCCTCCTGGATTGACTGGGTAGATCTGTTCTCTGATATTCCAGACTGGTTTTATTAAATATATAACATATCACCACAGAAGTATGGCTAGTTCAGAAGCGGAAGAATACTGGCTATACTTGCAGACTGATGTGACCTGACAAAAAGAAGAACATGCACAAGAAAATACTCAAGGAAAAGAGGATAAATGCCTGGCTTCCCAGGAGAACTCTGTCCTTTCCATGAGAAAGATCTTTACAAATCTTCAGATTATCTCAGTCAAAGGGACTTGACTGACATGCATATGGCCCGAGTTCAGTCTCCAACACACTCCACACAGACTAAACATTGAAAGACCGGCTTCTATGTGACCCAAACCTTCATCCCCACCAAGAACAGAACCACTGGGGTCCCTTTAGCCTGACTACCCAGTTTGCTGAGTGTGACCTTTGCAGGTTGTTCAGCCTTCAAAATATCTAACCTACGAGTTAACAGAAGGATTCAGTTTATATATAATCCATGCAAGGACCAGAGCTGCTCCCCGGGACTCACTGTATATCTACTTCTTCTTAAAAAAAAAAAAAAAAAAAAAAAAAAAGTCTCTTTAAAAGGAAAATAACTTTTAGCTCCATTTATCTCTTTTTCAGTGTGCTTTAAGTAGATATGTTTCTGTCTTTTATTGTTTTTCCTCAATAGTTCCTTTTTCTTCATTTTACAAAACTGCTTTGAGTAAGAATTCTAGATTGAAATTTGTGTGCGGTATGTGTGTGTGTACAGGGAGTATGCACATAACTTGGTGACAGAGTGCTTGTGAATCCCATGGAGTCAATTCCAGTACAACCACAGCAGCACAGCAGCAAAACCAAACCAAACAGAGCACAAGAAAAGGGTTTCCTCTCCATCCTCCAGCGAAGTGACCCCGTTGGACCTCACTTGCACTTCCCAGGGAGAAGTCTATTGTTATGTTCAGCCAGCTCCTCTGTAGGAAGTGTGTCCTTTCCCTCTGCCTTCCTTTAAGAATTCATCACATGTGTGGGGGAATTTTATTATGACTCACTTGGTGTTCCCTTCTTCATAATTTTTACATTTGGTATTTTTTAATCATGTTGGATGTTTGGATTTATAATTTATATTTGTTTGTGGAAATTTTTTTTCCATTTCTACTTGAATTATTTTTTTCTTCTCCCATGCTAGCAAGGGCCCTAATTATTGTGTTTCTCCATGTCTCACACTCGGTGGTCCTCTGGGATTTTTTAGGTATGGGAGAGACTGTGTTGTCCTAGAATCGGGCTTAGACCAGGCCTTGCACACATAAGGCAAATGTTCTACCACTGAGATTTTGAACATATGGAATGCAATTAAAATAGCTACTTTATTTTTCTATACTAGTTCCCTTTTTGTGTCACTTTTGGTTAGAGAAGTCTTAGTTCAGACACAGCTTCTAACAGCCTCCAAACTCTTCTGCTTCAGAGTACTCAGCCAAGCGTGATGGCACAGCACCCAGAGGCCGAGACAGGAAGGTTGTGAATTCAAGACCAACCTGGGTACCAGATCAGCACCCTGCCATTCATAAAGAAATAAAGTTCTCAACTTTGATAAAGACCATGCTTTGGGGTGTGGCTTCCTGAACCCCAGTGACACTAATGTCACTGCCAGTAAGGAAAGCGTGGTCTAAGTGGATGAGGAGCATGATGCTTCCCCAATTGAGCTTCTATTTCCTGAACTGTTCTCTACTATGAACAACTGCTATTGGAGTGCTGGTCATGGGAACACTCATGTATTGGACAAGCAGACTCTAACAGTGAGAGCCTGCTGAGGAGCTGAGGCAGGGTGATGCAGTGAGCTAACAGCGATTTACAGAGATGCTGCTAGTTCAGAAGGAGGGGGAGTCATCTGGGCTCTTGAGGATCCCAAGCAGAATGAATAACAAGGGCGGATGACCCTGGCTTACAGAAGGCAGCTAGGATAGGCTCATGTAAGCAGACAAATGCCTAACCCTGACCTCACTGATTTCCTTACAGGATTCCAGAGTTGCACTGTTGAGCCTCAGGCCAGTCCATCAGATCAAATTAGAATTTCTAGAGCTTATTATCAATATGAAAAACAGTTTAAAGCTAAGAGTTTTATACCCCCAAAAAACTGCACGAAGTCTCAATTTTACATCAATTCTACCACAGTACTAAAACAAAAAATGTGTTCTGAGTTTTTTGGTGTCCATCAGTCTCTCTGTCTCTCTCTTGCTTGTTCGTGTGTGTGTGTGTGTGTGTGTGTGTGTGTGTGTGTGTGTGTGTGTGTATTTTCCCCCTAAGCTGTCCTGGAACTCAACTTTCGATCAGCTCTCTTCCATATCCCACATGCCGGGATTACAGATGTGTATTGCCACACACAGCCACATATTCTCTTTGAAATAGAGATGCTCTTTAAGCTACCTTATATATAGCTGCTCTGTTTCATTTCAGTGACTCTTGCTGCCAAGGACAGAGCACTTTGTTTTTATGTTTAAGGTTCGGTTTGGGGAGGAAGATGGTAAGTTTCAGTTAGGTGGCTGCAGGTGGTTGCCCTTGAGTATCTTTACTACTTATTTATTAACTTACTTACTTTTAACAAAGACAAGCTGCATATTCTCATTGGGATTGCACATTTCTTCACACAGTGGTCCGTGGAAGAGACTGAGTCTAGAGTATCTGACTACAACTTCAGACCTCTAGGTTGTCGTTCAACATCTGTAGTTTGAATCTCCAGTAAGAAACACTGCATTCACACAGCCTTTTGTCTCCAGCCCCAGGAATCTGAGTTAGTGGAAGGCTAAGGATGCTGGGGGCTTTTCTAGTGAGGTCTTTTACATGTTCATAATAGAAATTTACACAATTAAGGACAGTCATAAAGAGTGTTTACTGTCTAAAAAACATAGAACTATTATGTTTATTGGCTCTTTATTTTTTATTTTTGGGATTGAAACAGAATCTAATGCAGTCCAGGCTGTTGGGATTAGGTTCTGCTCCAGGCTGGTGTTTTGAGGATAGAAACCAGTTCTCCTCCACAGTAGGCAAGCACTCTACCAAATGAGCTACGTCTCCAACTCCTTAGTTGGCATTTAAACAATATTCCACTGAGCAAAGAGAAGGTACGCATGGGAGAACTTCAGAGATACTCTGATAGGGCCCATTGTTGTGTGGCCTGGCTTGGGTTACTTTTTGCTTCTCTTACTTAATGGTATACCAAGGCCGCTTTTCCAGAAAGTATATGCCAGTTCACCACATTGGGTTTTTTAAGTACAATAGTCTTCATATTGATGACCTTTGTTTGTCTCATTTTACTACAAAACCATGTTGCAATGAGCATTTCAATCCAGAAATTCTTGTATACTTTCCTGTCAGGAGCACGTGATGACTGACTTCATCTATAAGCAGCTTTGGCTAGTAGTAAGTGCTGCCAAGATCAAATCAAAACCAGATAGTGGCACAAGAGTGGCTGGGTGGGTCCCTTTACCTAGGAGTTAGGGAAAAGCTGACACAGCCTTCGGTGGGGCCAACCAAAAGTTGTGGTGAGAGAGTATGACCAGTGTGGACAATGGAGAACGTGACCGTGATGGGCAGGAGGATGGGGCTGCACTGTGACTTTTGATTCTTAATTTGTAAATCTTCATCCAAATTCTTAATTGTTGTGATGAAGGGATCACAATTAGGACCACACATTTTCTCAAAGAATGTTCCACTTCAATACATTTGTAAGGTGTGGTGATATGAATCTATTTTGGGGGAGGGCCTGGTCATGTTAAGATAATTATGGTGTCTAAGTTTATTAAGAGAATATTTTTGGGAAGATTGGAACAATTTTCTATAAAACATGTCAATTGACACTCAGCATATAAATGAAGCTAACAGGTCAGGAAATGAAAACTCCCGTACTGTATTTTCTAACTGAGCCTGTCCCAGACCAGTAATGAGGAATGTGAGGCAGAAAGGCTCATTTTCCCTATTGATGCTCCGTTGTTACAAAGCACGGCTTCTGCTGTGATTCCCCAGGCAACAAATGAATCATTGTGAAGTCTTTTCTTGTCCTTTCAATGGGCAATTATATATTTTTTAAAGACAATAAATTTTGTCATGGTGCAACTGATTACATTCTTTTATGAAAATAAGTGAAGTGCAGTGAATCCATTTTTGGGGGGTCTGGTCATGTTAAGATAATTATCAATGGCATAATAGCATACAGTGGGCCTGGAATTGAGCCTCATTCCCTCCCAAGCAGGCTGTGTGCCCTTGAGTAGACAGTGACACGGTTAGAAACAAACATGGCCCAGCATGCTTCCTTTCAGAGCTGTTGGGCGGGGGGTGCCTGAGGCATTTACTAGGTACTGATTAGTTTCCAGATCTTAACCTAGAGTGGAACATTTTACACACTCACACACACACACACACACACACACACACACACACACACACCAGCATTCACAGGAAATTCATTCTAGATATCAAATTCCTAGGGTGCTCAAATCCCTTATATAAAATTGTGTAGTGTTTTAATATAACCCATGTACATCTTCTTGTCTGCTTTAAATCACCTCTAGATTGCTTATAATACCCAACACAGGATGAGTGCTATGCACACAGTCATAATGAGATATTCAAAGGGGACAACGGGAGATCGTACATGTAGGTTGGTTGAATCTGTGGGCACAGAATCTCAGATATAGAAGACCCACGACTTATATTTCTTGCATAGTTCAGTTTTTCTACGTCTGTGTAGATGTGTGATGTGCACTCGGTAGCTTAGAGCCTATATCTACAGCAGTCAATAAGCATTGTTGGCACACACATACACACTCAAACCCAGAATGAGTTTTCCTCTGCCTCCTCTAATAAGTAGACCCATCCAGCACAAGAAACTAAATCACCTTTACTTCAAGTCAAAACATGATCCTTCTGTTTTGTTTTATAAGACAGGTTTGCATTATGTAGCTCTGACTGTCCTGGAACTTGCTCTGTAGACCAGGCTAGCCTCAAACTCACAGAGCTCCACTTACCTCTGCCTCCCAAGTGCTGGAATTAAAGATATGTGCCACCACCACCCATCTAATGTAATATCTAAAGTTTTTTAACTTTTAATTATGAGTATCTGTATGTGTCTATGTGCATGTGTGCACCTGAATCCAGAGCCAAGTGAGGATTTTGGATGCCCTGGAGCTGGACTGCATGCAGTTGTAAGGCACTGAACATAGGTGTAGGAAACTGAACTCCAGTCCTTGAAGGAGCAGCAGATGCTTTAACCATTGAGCTTTCTCTCCCACCCAAAACATTATCTTTTTAAAAATGCAAATTAAATGAAAGAGCAATCAGTGATAAAAATTAAGTGACATATGAGACTTACTGCAGTCTCTTCTGCCCTGGTCCCCCAACTTCATCTTGTGTGATTTTTTGTTGTTGTTCTGTGTCTAGACATATTATAGAAAAACGAAAGGAGTGTGTCTTAGACTCACTGGTGGAGAACTATGCAAAGGCTTTGTCTGTGCACCACTTTATATAAACAAAAGCGTATTCTAGCACTATGACTCTGAGTTTTATCATTTACCTTCCAATATATCAACCTGTGGATGTGAGATCATCAGACTAGGTTCTGGGGAGCAGTGGGTGGAAGGGCAGACATCCAGCTCATCCCTTGTGGCAGTGATTCTGACATGACAGGCAGCTGTCCAGTGAGTCAGCAATGTCCAGAGGTCTGTGGAACACAGCCAACTAGAAGAACTTTCCATGTGCCAGGGACCGAGTTAGTTCAACCCTCAAGGTGGGTCATTTTGTGGATTACTATCTCATTGAAAGGTTAAATACACCTCAGTGCTTGCTGGCCTGTCAATGAGTACATGTCCTGACCACTAAACCTACATATCAAGCCTTTCAGATATTGGAGTCTGCTCATTACCATAGTGAAGACCGGCTGAAGGAAATGCTCTAGATAAGCATTCATATCAAACATGCTTAGGTCTTTCAAAGGATTCTTTGCAGTTCGATGCTACACTGAGGACTGACTGCAGGGTGTCAAGTGCATTAGGCTAGTGCTTTATTACTGAGCTATATCCCTAGCTCTGTAACTTAAGATATAGGGTCTCCATAGCTTGACCAAACTGGCCTTGAATTCACTCTTTTGCCCAAACAAAACCATGAATTTGTCATCTTCTTGCCTCAGCCTCTGGAATAGCTGGGATTGATGGCCTGTACACCATGCCTGCTCTTCAGGGATTTTTTCCCATTTGTTTGTTTTTGACATAATATAATTAGATGATGTCTCTCTTTCACTCCCTCATCCCAAGCCTCCCATATACTATTCCTTTCTCTCTTGTAAATCTGTGGCCTTTCTTTCCATCAATTGTCACCACACCTATAGGTATATGCATATGCATACATATTCTTTTTTAAATAATTTATTTATTTGTAGTTTTTTTGTACATTGATGTTTTGCATGCATGTATGCATGTATGTCTGTGTGAGAGTATCAGATCCCTGGAGCAGGAGTTACAGACAGTTGAGAGCTGCCATGTGGGTGCTGGGAATTGAACCCTGGATCCTCTGGCAGAGCAGCCAGTGCTCTTAACTGCTGAGTCATTTCTTCAGCCCCTGAATATATATTCTTAAATACATAAACACACCCTGCTAAGTCTGTATAATATCACTTGTGAATACGTTTTTAGGGTTGTCCATCCATTTGGAATTGTATAATTAGCTGGTATGCTTTTCCTGGGGAAGACTATTTCTCCTGTTCGGCAGTCCTTAATTGCTTTCCTCAGACCTGTGCATATTGACCTGAATTTACTTGGCTGGGTTTTCTAGTTGCTTTCTACTTGTCTGAATAAAAGACATTTTCCAAGCCCACTGCCTACTGTTTACTCTTAATTGCCTTCTCTTTTTTCAGATCAGAGTGATGGTGGACCTATGCAACAGCACCAAGGGCATCTGCCTTACAGGTAGGTCTGTGCTGCTCACTAGAGAGCTGGGTGTAGCATCATGGGGGCTAGACAAAGAGCCAAGGACAGAAAGTGCACCTAGGGGTGCTTTATTACAAAAATGCATCTTCTTTCTTTTAACAGATGTTTTTAATGGGAATAAAACTAATTATAATATGATTATGACAGTATTATTTTCTGGTATTGTCATAGAAATGTGGCCATGGAAAATAACTAGGACTTTAGTAATTAGAAATGTGTGTGTCCCTAACTAGGGCCAAAATGTTTTCCTCATTCCACTACTTTTAAAGGGAAAAATAAAGAGGTAGAAAGAGCGTCCTACATGATAGAATTCTCTTCTGTGAGAAGTACTATGCTGTGTCAGGTATAATTATTTCTCTATACCAGATTGCATCATGAACAGATAGTTCTGGGTGAGAGTGTGCTGGGCAGTTATGAAGTACTGTTTTTCTATTTTTATTCATTGTCTTTGTGTCTGAGCATGATGTGGAGGAGGGGCACTATGCACCATGACCTCGTGTTGGTGGGCAGTTCTCTCAGGGTTACACTGCAGTCTCACTGTCTGAGGAGTCACTTTTATGAAGCTCCTTCTGGCATCACAGTCCCTGGCTAGGTGAGCTTAGAGCCTGGCCGGACACCTCATTCCCACTTCCCAGTGGCTCAGATACATGGAGAAGGACTAGCCAGGATATGGATCAAATCTTGAGTCAAGAAATGGCTGGTGGAAAGGTGTATGTGTGTTTTGTTGATTTTCTTGGGGAAGGGAGTTTGCATTTGTTTGTTTTTAAGATGTAGTTATGTAAACCACTCTAGGCTCAAACTTGTGACTATCTTCCATTCCCGACCTCTTGGGTACTGAGGTTAGATGTGGTTTTCCATATGTGAGCTTGACAGAGAAGTCTGCCTCTCAGACAGTGAGGGCAAAGGAGTCACCCTCAGTGTCCCCTAGGCTAAGGGACACTCTCACCAGTCCTATAGAGCCTGACTCTAAATATTCTAGATATCTGAGGGAGAAGAGTGGCATTCTGAGGAGAAAGGAAATTATGTTTCCACTAAGATGGAACAAACGAGGTGAGCAAACACTACCATGGACTCTAACTGATGCTGTGGACATAAGCTGAGGACTCTGAGGTTACTGTCCACAGGTGCTGACATATTCCTGTCAGCACCTCACAGGGTAAGAAGGTCCTGAACAGTCAATACCTAGATGTCAGGAACCTAGCCCACTTCGACAGCCATTGCCTCAGTTTCTCTCCTCCCTTGGGAGTTAGTTTGTCAAAACTATGACCTCGTTGCTTCTGTGAGTGAGTAAATAAAGGTGGGAACCTGATTCCATGGCTAACTCTTGTTCCCTTGTTTTGGCCTCATAGTCCTTCGGCTTCTTGAGAAATGCTAATTGAATTGCGTAAGTGGCATTCGGCCCTCACAGAAAATTAAACATCTTCAGAAAGCCCAGTTCTTTGTCCAGAATCTCTAGTGGTGTAAGAGCCTTCTTTCCAAATGTGGAAGCCCCTCTTCAGAGCTCCCACGTGTGACAGTAATGAATGCTACAGAAATGCTCAGACGGATGGAGTGGCGGGTACAAAAGCCTTGTTGAGAGGCACAGAAAAAGCCTCTTTCTGATTTTGATAGAGGCCTGAGAGGCAGGCTCACAGTGAATGCACGGGATGGAGCTATTGAGACCACTTAGAGGAGCGTGACGGAGATGGAGTGGTGTAAATGGCTTCAGTAGTTAATTCTTTCTCACCTCAGAACATACTTTCAAAAGCCAACACGTTCTTCTTTCATGTAGGCTCAAAATTGGATCTCCTCTTACACAGAAACCCTTCAATTAAAAGCTTAAATATGAAAAGTGTAAGTTGCTAAAGCAAGTGGATGCTTTGGTGCTTTGAGACGGACCATATTGTCTCTACTGGGGATGAGGACAGGGTGAACAGACCCCATAAATGAACTGGGCAACTTTGATGGTAGACAGAGATCCTCGGTCTGCAGACTAGTGTAGATTGTGGGCAGAAGACTTATTTAGGCAGTGCTGACCTTGGGCCCAGTGAAAGGCCTAATTTTTACAGCAGATTCATCCTTTGAAAAACTTTTTAAAAAGTATATGGAAGTTGGGCATTACTCCACAGGTGAAATAGCTGTACCCCAGGGAGCCCTTGCTGTGGAAGAGAGAGTCAGGGCTGCAGACTCCCCCACACACATTCACACATACCTGGTTCCTGCCATTGAGTGTCGTTTGTATACCCAATGGCAGTCCATTGGAGAAAACTAATTTTTCTTTTGCAATTCATTGTCAAACGGAGATAGCTTCTTGTTTGGAGGTAAGAGCCTGTGTCCATTCCACACCCTCAGCACTGGCACCCTGTCTGACCTGGTACCTATGGTCCCTGGTGGCAGCTGCCACAGTCTCTGTGAGTTCATATGTGCCTCAGTCCTGTTGTATCTAAGTCACCATTTTTGTGGAGTCACATAACCCCTCTGGCTGTTCTGCTCTTTCTGCCTCCTCTTCCACATAGTTCCTTGAGCCCCGAGGGAAGAGGATTCATGGAGACATCCCACTCTGTTTTCCCAGGTCTCTGACTCCCTGCACATTGTCCAGCTCTGAGTCTCCATATTAATTCCCGACTCCTGCAGGAGGAAGCTTCTCTGATGATGGTGGAACAAGACACTGATCTACAGATGGAGCAGAATGTTGTTAGGAGTTATTTTATTGCTGAGTTCCTCTGACAGAACATCGTTTGGCTTTCTCTAGTTGAGCAAGTGTCTCTATATAGGACGTGGAGTTCACTGGGTGTATGTCCCAGAGTGGTACAGCTGGATCCCGAGATAGAACTATCTTGGCCATTCTGACAGGAGTTAAGATAAAAATCTCAGTGTAGCTTTGATCTGTATTTCCCTGAAGACTGAAGATGTTGAATATTGCTTTAGTGTTTTTCAGCCACTTGTGTCTCCTCTTCCGAGTCCTCAGTGTTGCCTGCTGCTTTGTCCAAACGACGTGTCCTTCGCCAATACAGAAGCTTTTCACTTTCAGAAGGTCTCATTTATTAATTGTTTCTCTTAGTACCTGTGCTGTTGGTGGATGTCCTGTTCCGAAAGTCTTTTCCTGTGCCAGTGAGCTCAGAACTATTCCCCACGTTCTCTTCTATCAGACTAGATGGAACTGCCCTATGTTGAGGTCTCTGATCCATTTGGAAATGAGTTTTGTGCAGGGTGTTAAATGTGAATCTATTTGCATTCTTCTAACACGCAGTCACCCAGTCTGACCAACACCATTTGTTGAAGAGACTGTATTTTTTTCCAGTGTGTATTTCTGGCTTCTTTGTCAAAAATCAGGTGTCTTTATGCATGTGGTTTATGCCTGGGGCTTCAGTTCAATTCTACTGATTGATGCATCTGATTTTATGCTAATACCATGCTGTTTTTATTACTATAACTCTGCAGTACAACTTAAAATCAGGAATGCTGATCCTTCCAGCACTTCTTTTACAATTTGGGGTTGTTGTAGCTATCCTGTCTGGGTTTTGTTTGTTTGGAGGTTTTTTTTGTTGTTGTTATTGTTGTTGTTGTTGGTGGTGGTGGTGGTGTGTGTGTGTGTTTCCATATGAAGCTGAAAATTATCCTATCAATTTCTATGAAGAATTGTGCTGGAATTTTGAAGGGAATTGCTTTGAATCTGTAGATTGCTTTTGGGAAGATTCCATTTTTACTATATTAATCCTATATGAATTGATCTATGAGCATGGGAGACATTTTCATCTTCAGAAATTTTCAATTTCTTATTATACAACTCTTTCACTTGCTTGATTAGAGTTATCTCCTCAAAAAAAAATTGAGGCTATTGTGAAAGGTATTGTTTCCCTGAAAGTCGCTGCATTTTCAAAGCTGCTCTCAAACATCTATTCTTCCAAGAATTCTATGTCCCCACACTCTGCTCATCAATGTTCTGGGATCCATTTGTCTGAGAAATCCTCCCACACCTCTTTCCAATTGGACATAGAGTCATCCTTGTTCCATGGAAATACTTTTTTAATTTCTAGCTTTTTTTGCAATTCAAAGTCAAATTTATCCACAACTTTGTTCAACTTTCTGTATTTCCCACACGTACACCATGCCCTTCTCTGTTTCTCTGTGCTCCTGGTCTCGGTTGCTATCTCAGTGAACTTAGTTGTATTCATCCTCCAGCTAAAAAGAGAATCTCAGACTTACACCAATGTCCCAACCACACACTCTGCTTAAGAATCCACCTCCGAGTCTGTACACCTTCTTTTGACTTCTACCTGCCCAGCCCACTCAGGGCCTTGTTTATCTGCATCTCTGCCTACACAAGCATGGCCAGTTCTTCATTCTTTCTTCCATCCTGAACATTAATAGCTCCCACTATTGGACCTTGGCTTCTGTCTGTTCCCTGCATGAAATATCAGACCCATGTATGATGGCTCCTCGGTGCATTGTTCCTTCAGTACCATAGCCCAACGATCATGGGAGCTCTTCCCAGACTTGAGTGTACCCAGACACTTCCCCAGTAACCTGGGGGTTATTTCTTTTTTAAGCCCTTATATTGCCCTGTGGTTTCAAAGGATCTATCATCCTCATATAGACTATGAACATAGTAGATACCAAAATTGATATTTCTTAATGGAGTTTGGCACGCACGATATATGTTTAGAAATGTTTGCCTTGGGAATGGTCAAAAGCTCAGATTGGGAATTATTGTGTATGATCCATAGAAGCACAAGAAACTGAATCCTCTCATGTTCCAGCCTCTCGGGCTTGCCCATGTGCTCAATCTAGCTCACAATAAGGCATGCCTATTTCTGGAAGTAAAATCATTTGCTCAATGTATAAATGATTCATCCAAACCACTCAGGCTTTTGGATCATTTCACACTAAAGAAGGTATTTGTCACCTGAGCTGAGCTCTCAGATTTTCTCAGGCTATTTCATGCAACAAAATACAGGTCCATAAAGCCAGCATGTGCTTGGGTTACTCCTCGATGGCCTAGAGGAGACAAGTTGGCTAGGGGAACTCTTGGAAGTGTCCTCCTGACAGGCAGTGTTCTGTTCTGAAGTGTCTGAACCTCCGTGTGCTGACACCTGCCCTGTGCCTGTGCACAGGGCCATCGTGTTTCCATTGATCCCAAAATAGTTTGACCTCTTCTTAGATAACTGATATATGAATCTATAATGAAACCAGATCCGAAATTGTTCTAGATCTTTTGAAATAGAAGTAAAATAGCTTGATTAGCAAATAAGCTTTTGCTGAATGGTTTGTAAGGCCCTTTGGGAGAAACAAAATAAGCTGTAAATAAATGATAAGGAATTGTTTTCTTAGCAGGTACTTAAGACATTTTAAGGAGGGCAGGACTTTGTGGCTCTGGTTTCTTTCTACCTCATGTAACTTATCATCTAAATTTCTGTTATAGGACCACCTGGCCCACCAGGTAAGTACCCATTTTTGTATTTTCCTAGTTCAAGAGAAGAGCTATGAGTGGCTGAAGCCCCAGGATCCAATGACCAGAGGTGGTAGAGGGGAAGAGTGAGGCCATGTCCACATCCTTTCCTGTGGCGATAACTTGAGATCCCCCTCACCAGACCCTCCACCTGTCCTTGTTTCAGAAGGAGGGGGTAGAAGGGGAATGTGGGAGACACCATAAATACTGTCTGTCTCACTGGCTAAAGAAAATTGCATCACTTGCAGGGAAGATGTCTTTAACTCTTCCTATTCTATGCTTTGGCACAGGACCCCCAGGAGTTGGTGGGTTACCAGGACACAATGGATCAGATGGACAGCCTGGTCTCCAGGGACCAAAAGGCGAAAAAGGAGCAAATGGGAAGAGAGGAAAAATGGGTAATTGAGCAGTTCTGCCAATTAATTCCTTTGTGTCTTGTCTCCATAACTATTCAGACAGGCAGCACTAGAAACAGTACTGTGTGCAGAGGACATTTCATGTTCCTCATGTGACACCTAGAAGTGGTTGTGATTTCAAAAAATCTTCTTTTTGAAAGAAATGTTGATGTCAGAACAGAGAGGACCACTCCATAGGAACTGACTTCTCTTTCTGCAGCTGGAGATGTATGGGAGCAGACTGTGTAGTCCTCTCCTCCCCCGGCCCACCCCTCTTCTGCTCATCACCCTCTTGTGCTCACTCCCCCCACACCCCCACCACCCCATCCTCCCACCCGCACTCAGGGCTCACACGCACACTCATTCAAGGCATGACCTCTGCTTTCTGTTTTTCTGTGGTCACTTTCTTTCCAGCTGTTCACCGTGTTTGGTTGACCACCAAGGGACTGATGTTAGCCTTTGTACAGGATTTCCCCCAACTAGAAGAACAGCTCCCAATGCTTGAACAGAAAGACAACACCCAGGCCTCCCAGACACTTAACCCAGGGTCCTCTCTCAAGAAAGCTTACACAGCTTACTGTCTCTGAGACAGTTTCTCCAGGCTGTTGTGTGTGAGCACAGTGAAGGCCTAGGGACACCAAGATGTCTGTTGTGTTCAGGGAGAAGCAGGAGTTGGTGTGAGGCCTAACGGGAAGCCTGGCCAGGTTGAGGTAGAGTCTGAAGAACCATTGGCACCATCGTGGGGTCTAGGCATGTGGCAAGGTGAGGGGTCTCAGACACTAGAGGGCTATTTTATGTCAGGTAAGGCCACTAGTAAAAAGGCAGAGAGAGACAGAACTTAGCCAGAGACTGTGCCAGGTCCTCTCTGTGTACTCTCTCGGCCTCACAACCCTGCATAGGTCCTGGGCAAGGAAAGATAGCAGGAGCTTCTTTCAGATCAGCTCCCCTCCTGGTACCACTGACCATTCCCACTCCCAGAACCTCTGCCATCCCCATCAGCTGTCTAAGTGAACGCCGGAAAGGAAGAGAACTGTTGAGCACCTCTGCCCTTTGGCAGTTCCACCTGCTTGTGTTCCCAGGGGCAGCCATGCAGATGACAATGGGCATATATCATCGAAGTCAACTCAGACATCAGCAGGCCAGCAATTACAGCTGGAATTACAGAGCAGGATAATAATTATAACTGCCAGTGCTCATCCGCATAGAATAATGATGACTACGAGAATATGCGATCATTTGGTTTATCCTGGGAAGACATCAAACTTATGGTCAAAGCTAGAAAATTAACATTCCAGGGCAGGCTTGGGGTGGGGAGCACCATGCTGGAGGTGGAGATGAGGCAATGGCAATAGAAAGGGAGCACTTTCTACAAAATTTGGGACAGAGCTTGAGGACATGTACTTAAGCAGTCGTGTCCTTATGAAACCACAAGAAGGAAAGAGACCTTCATTTACTCATGGGGACAGGAAAGAGACCTTCATTGACTCATGGATTCATGCTTCTATGGCAGGTACTAGTCTAGACTTTGGTTCCGAAGGTATAGAGATGATTAGCCTTTGGAGTGCCAAAAAGAGTCCCATCCTCCCTCTGAAAACTTACTGAGACATACTGACCAGGACACCTAACAGAAGAGAAGGCATTAATATCATTCACATGCAGGGATTCATGGCTCAGTCCCATTCAGAAATCCCCTTTTCCTGTAGGGACGTGTTGTCAGTGATGACCATGGAGAACAATTGGATCCTAGGTAAAAATTAACTTGCATTAACAATGATCCTATCTGGAGTTTGAATTAGCCCAAGGGACATCCATGATCGTGTAAGGAAAAATTGGTTCTTAATGTTTCCTGAGATGGATAACTCGTGCTATCCCCCAGTCAAGCAGAGGAGGACACCTATGTCTTTTCTCATGCTGCTCAGTCTTTCTGCAAATAATAGGAACTCTAGAAGTCCTCCCCTTAAGTGTGGGTGAGGAAAGGACCTGAATTCTAAGCCTGGGTTAAAAAATTTCAATTCTCTTATGTTAAATCACTCATTATGTAAAAACACATCATACTGGAGGAGATTGTTCTCTGGGCCGCAACATCTTCACGAAGCTGGCCTTGGGAGTGGCAGAGATGGGAAGCAATATAGCCAAACTTAGACTGTTCTAGAGAGATGAAGACTGAATTATCTGAAGAACAGGCCCTGTGGAAAGAGATCGATGGATGGTTGCTTAGCTCTGAGCCAGCTAGTGTTTGAGAGCAAGGGAGGCTTTGTCCAGGTCACCTGGAAGCAGATCCTGAGGCCTTCCCTCTTCAGCCGTTTCTGAGCCAGAAAAGGGCTTAGGAGGAGAGAACCACAGGGCCATGGGGAGTCCAGCTGTAACTAGGGAGCCGTAAGAAGCCCCTGAGGGGTCTCAGGGATCAGACCTACCTACCCAAATACCATGTTGGCTGCCACCTGGAGAATACTGTGGCACCAACTCCGGAGTAGGAGGGAGGTGAGGCAGGGATAGCAGAGCGTGACGAAAAACTGAGGGAAAGGAATAATGTTTGAGGCTGATTTTAGCAGTACTGACATGGTATATAAAGAGAGAGGGAGGGGCAAGGGAAGTACAAAGACTGTCCTGCCTGGCCTAACCCAACCTCAGGAAAGAAGTCATGAGCATACCATGGGATGTGCTAAGCTGAGGTACCTTGAGGTATTCATAGGGCTTGGAGATGCAGGTGTCCAGGGAACCCCAGGACTCGAAAGTATACCTGGAGAGTCATCCATCCCAAGAGCTTGTGGGCAAGTATGGAAATGATCACTAAGGCAGGGAGCCTGAAGTGGAGCCTTGAGAGATAGAAATATCTAGTGACCCTAGAAAGGGGTCAATGAAGGGGAAAAAAAGAGGAAGGGAGAAAGGGAGGAAGGGAAGGAGGGAGGGAGAAACTCTGGAGAGGTGTTAGGCAGGGGAGGAGCCTTGTGTAAGCAGGACCCTGTGGAGAAGATGGCTTCTGTGGGTTAAGGTTAGGGTTAGACAGAAATGGTAATCAAAAGAGAGGGGATTAGCATCTTGGAATTAAGAAAACGGCAGGTCCCAGTGAAGGAATTGTGAAGAAAGAATAAAGCCCTGGGCTTGCAGGGTCTAAGGCCAGGCTTGACCCAAACTTGACTCAGGAATGAGCCTGGGAGCTAATGGTCTTCAAAGCTGGACTAGGGTGAGCAGCAGCCCATACAAGATCCTGTGTTCGTCTGGTTTTGACCACTATGACAGAAAACCGAATACACAAACAGTATAAAGGAGAAAAGAGAAATTTCTGTTTACAGTTTAGAGTTTTCCACTCATAGTGGCTAGCTATATGGTACTGGCAGCTATAGGGTACTGGACCTATATAAGGCAGAGCCTAATGGCAGAAAGGCATGGAAAGAGAAATCTCCTTACCTCATGGCAGCCAGGAAGTAGAGAGCAACACAGGAAATGGTGAGGGACAAAATACCCTTCAAAGGTATGGCCTTAGTGATTATTTTCTCCTGCCAAGCCCTACTCACCCAATAATGTCATTCTGTGCTGAATAAATCAGTGTGTTAAACCACTGGCGACAGCAGAACCTTCATGGTCCAATCATTTGGGTGGGGGTGGGGGAGGGGGCAAGCCTTTTGGGGACACTTGGTATCTAAACCATAGCAACTGCAAAGAACACTGATACAATGAAGCAGAATTTAAGACTTTAACCTAAGTGTTTTCAAAGATTCAACATCCCTCACACTTCCAACTTCAGAAAAAGGGAGAACAGAAACTGGACTTGGGGCCCAGAGGCTTGGTGTGGTCCCTGGCTCCACACTGGCCAGGTGTGAGCCCTTGAGCAAGTTACATGATCACTGTATTCCAGCTTCCCTAGTCATAAACTGGGGATGCTGCTCCTATTAACTTGGCTGTGTTTGGGAAAGATGAGCTAGTATATATGAAGTGTTAGAGCCAGGCACATAGTGAATTCTGTATTAGCATTAGCCAGAATCATTTCTTTTTCCATTTTCTCTAAGAAAAAGTCTCTAGTTCAGACTAGTCTCAATCTCCTTATGTAATTGAGGATGATCTTTTTTTAAAACTTTTATTTATTTTTATCTATTTGACTTGGTGTTTGCCTGAAACTGGGAACTGGAACTACAGACAGTTGTGAGCTGCCATGTGGGTGCTGGGAATTGAACCCCAGTCCTCTGGAAGAGTAGTCAGTGCTCTTAACCGATAAGCCATCTCTCCATCCCCCAAGGATGATCTTAAATTGATCCCCTGCCCCTGTCCTAGGAAATGGAATTGCAGAAACCTAGGAAATAGAATTGCAGAGATGTATCACAAGGCATGATTAATGCATTGCTGGAGGTGGAACCAGGGCAAACACTCTACCAACTAAGCTACATTCCCAACAGGTTAGTATTAGGATTTTCTTCCAAAAGTGGAAGAGAAACTTGGTTTTAGTTAAAAAAGAAATTCTTCCTTCACTCTGTCATATCCAACTTCAAAACTACATAACGTATAATTTATTTAATTTGTAATATATATTTTATAACATTTAAACATAAGTTCCATATTTAAACAATACATATGACTAATATGCTTTTAGTTGACACATATAATTGTAATTATATTATGGGGTGCAGTGTAATAGTTCAATACATTGAAACATGATATAATAGTCAGATCAGGACAACTGTCATATTAATTATCACACACACACACACACACACACACACACACACACCTTCCTAAAAGCAGAATTCATAGCCATGTTATCACTTACATCTGAAGGTAAGATTGTTTCATAGCCGGTCTCAGCCACACAGTGAGTTCAAGGACAGCCTGGACTATATGTGACTCTGTCTCAAAAAGACTACATAATTTCTTTGTATTGAGAATATCCCAAGGCATCTCTGTTAGCTACTTTAAAGAATTAAATCTAATTTGTTGACTATTGTTACCCTACTTTGTTCCTATAGGGTAGTTGTTCCTCTGTCCATTTCCCTCTACACAAATCAAACTCCCTTTCCAGGGCACCCAAGTCTCTTTCCAGGGCACCCAAGCCTCTTTCCAGGGCACCCAAGCCTGTCCAGCTTTGGGCAAACACTACTCTACTTTCTAGTCCTTGGGACCAACCTTACCTTCAGTTGTAAGTGATAACATGGCATGTTGTCTCTCTGGGCTTAATTTACTTTCCTTTCTGTGATGTCCTGATCAAGGAAGTTCAGTGGAAACTTCCTGCATGAGGTCGGAAATTCTGTCTTGGTTCTGGAGTTAGAAATAAGAGACTTGCTGCTGTCAGTTATGGCCAGTACCTTCTGTGAAGTCTGACATCCCAGGACCTCACAACCAAGTGGTTTTTTTTTTTCTTCCCATCTGTCTCATATTTTTCCCATTTAAGAGTTAATGTTATAGTGTCTTCTCTAGAAATCAAATCTTCATCTTAATAAAACCAAAAATACTGCCCTCCTTCTAAAGCATGGTGTGAGCCTGGGTTTTGCATGACACCCTCTGGCCCCCTCCTCTGCCTTAGTTGACAACAGATGGCACTGCCCAAAATAAATTGTCCTCCCTCATCCCCTGATGTGAAGACAGTGAAACTGACCCCAGCCTAAAGCGATTTCACAGGCTCTGTGGAACTATTTGTTTTGAGTGGGCGACCCCAGAAGAACACAGGAGAGCCGTTTCTCCCTCAGGAGTTAGGCAGGGATATTATGGTCTTTCTTCTCTAGCAGACTGCAACTCAAAGCCAGTAGAAGTCATGGGACAAATGATGCCAGGGTACAGGTCATGGCCATGTTACAGTGTCACTGTGCAGGACTGCCAGCTCTGACTTAATCTGCATCAGGGCAGAAGATATTGCCTACACACTGAATGGCAGTTGGGTGATGTCAATGGGTGGCCAATATGAACTACCAACAGAGGATGCTTTGTCACAGGTGATAGTTAAAAAGCAAAAGCAGGTGTGAGTGTATTTCTGTAATCCCCTCTGGAGAGAAGCAGGGTGGGCAGAAGGCTCCTTCCCGGGAACCTGCTGGCCAGCTAATCCACATAAAGCATAAGCTCCAAGTTCAATAAAGAGACCCTATGTGAAAAAGGACTATGGGGCCAGTGTTATGGCTTAAGTATTTTCTGTCTAATGACAGAGTCCTGTCCCCAGGACCCCACAGTGGAAGGAAAGGACTGAGTGCTGCAGGCTGACCTCCACATGTGCATGCATGTGCACGCCCCACTCCAGCCACACACATAATCAATCTTTTGTTTTCTTTTTGGTTTTATTGATGCAGGGTCTTTTTACATAGTCCTGGTTGACCTGGAGCTCACTATATAGACCAAGACTGGCTTCAAAGTCACGGAGAGTTGCCAGCTTCTGACTCCTAAGTGCTGAGATTAAAGACATGTGTGTGCCATGATACCCAGCTTGCATTATTATTATTATTATTATTATTATTATTATTATTATTATTAAAAACAATACGGTAAAGAGTGGTAGGAGAAGACTCATGATATCAACATCTGGCCTTCAGATGCACACACAGACACAGATATGTGACAAAGACAGATTGTATGTAGATAAAACATGTGCCACTGTCTTTACCAAAAGCTGAAAAAGTGCCATGTGCACCCCAGCTATGAGGCAAAATACACCCTCAAGCAAAGGCACTGATTGCCCTCAATACTGCTCTGCCAGGGCTATGTGACAAAATGAACACTTTCCTATCACCTGCATGGCCTTTTTGAGAAAGGAAATAAAGGCATTTGAAAGAGGGATAAGACAAAAGGAAATCAGATGGCAGTACAGACACCCTCTTGACTTAGAATCTAAGGGGCTGCAAAGGCACGGTGTAAGCCTCAGATAGCACTTCTGTGAGTGCTGCTGAATGTAGGCTGTACAAAGTCTTCAGAGGGTGTCAGCAGCACTTGGCACATTGTGCAGGCGGAACTCTATAGCAACCACCCAGCTTTTTGTCTCCTTCAGATAATATGCCAAACTGCTTATTTAAAACACTGACAAAGGGATACCTTCTCACATAGGGTTTTTGTCACTTTTCAGCCAGAAATCCTAGGGTGCCTGAGCAAGAGTGACCCAGAGCCATAAATTCCCAGTTCTGCTGTGAAGATGGACTTCCAAACCATGACTTCCTGTCCAACAATTGTGGCACTGTATTGCTTCTGACTGTAGGTGTAGAATAGGTAGAATGCCTGCATGCTGGTGAGGAAGACCTGTCCATCTTTACTTCCTCCTCCTCTGTGTTCTCTCAGTGATACTTGGAATTCACTTTTTTAAAATTTAGATATTTGTAGTTGTTTTCTGAGAGAGAGTCACAGGTACCCTAGAGACTTGCCCTAGAATCTTTGTGTAACCAATGATGATAAGCTCCCAATCTCCTTGTGCCCAGCTCTAGATTTTTGTTATAAAAAATGGAATCTAGCCAGTAGTATTTTCTTCACTACATTTTGATTTCATGTTTTTAAAATGCTTGAGACTGAATCCAGAGCCCCATGCTAAACAAATGACCTATCACTGACCTAAAGCCCAGCCTCTGTGATACAATCTGAAATG
This sequence comes from Sigmodon hispidus, assembly GCA_004025045.1. Taxonomy (NCBI): domain Eukaryota; kingdom Metazoa; phylum Chordata; class Mammalia; order Rodentia; family Cricetidae; genus Sigmodon; species Sigmodon hispidus. Next base: position 69,997 of record PVIH01001305.1, read on the forward strand.
AAAACTTCTGTCACTAAAAATCCCTGGGATGAGCCAGCTGTGGCCAGACATGGTGGTTCAATCTCAGCACTCAAAGGCAGAGACAGGAAGCTATTGTGAGTTCAAGGCCATCCTGGTCTACAGAGCAAGTTTCAGGACAGCCAGGGCTACATAGACCCTGTTTCAAACAAACTAACTGATAGACAGACAGACAGACAGAGTGAATAGCAGGTAGTACAGACCTGGCTGAGTACTTGATCTAAATGAATTCTACAGTGCCTTCCAATTAGTGATTTTTTTTATATTCCTTTAGAACAGTGATTCTCAACTTTCCTAACACTGAGATCCTTGAATATGGTTCCTCCTGTTGCAGTGACCCCCCCACCATAAATTATTTTTATTGCTACTTCATAACTTTAAATTTTCTACTGTTACGAATAATAATGTAAATATCTGTGTTTTCCAAGGTCTTAGGCGATCCCTTTGAAAGCATCATTCACTCCCCTAAGTGTCATGACCCACAGCCCAAGATATGCTGCTTCAGAACAAATGTGATGGAATGCAACATGGTTGGCATAAGATCAAATGTTCCAGATACGGTTTTAAAACTAGAAGGAGGGCTGGAGATAGAGCTCAGTTAGTAGAGCACTCATTTAGCATGCAGAAAGCCCAGGACTAGTCTGAAGCCTCACATAGACCAGGTGTGGATTTGCGCACCAAGAATCCCGAAGGGAGGTAGGAGGATTGCTGGGAGTTTGTGGCCATCTTGGGTTATATAGTGAGATTAGGAATTAATCAAATGAATTCGAATTAAGGAGAGGGGTGGATGGATGGTTACTCTGGTGGGGCCTACGGAAGGGACAAGGAACTGGCAGGTGATTATAGATGGCGGAGGAGTCCACATCATCTTGGTTATGGACAGGGAGTGGAAGGACATGCCTAGCAGATGTGCCTGTCTCTTCCCTGATGTCTACAGTCTCACTTTGAGTAACATCACCACTAAGCAGGATCTCCAGGGGATGCTTATCTAAATGAACAATTATTTCTTGAGAGAGGGAATCTTATATGTGGTCCATTTCTAACAATGTCTTTCTGCGCTCACTTCCCTCTCTCAGAACCCGAGGATACTCGTGTACTTGTAACTTCAAGTTGCTTTTTTTCAAATAGATGTTTTTGAAGTTTTCTACATAAACAATCAGGTTAGCTTCTAATTAAGATAATTTTAATATCCACTTTCCAAACAGTGAGCCTTGTATTTCTTTTTCTTTGGGATATCGTGCTTTCCACATCCAGTAGAATGTTAAACAAAGCTAATGAGCATCAGTAACTTTGCCTTGTTTCTAATATTAGGGGGAATATATGTAGCCTTTCTCTGGGAAAGATGATGTCAGCTGTCAATTTCTCACAGACTCTTACAGAATGAAGAACTTCCTTCTTATTCCTAGTTTGATGAGGATTTCATTGACACTGTATGCTGGATGCCATTAATGCCTTTTTGCACCTACTGAGATGTGCTTTACCGTGTTTGTCAATGGCTGAGTTACATTTACTGAGTGACTCAAATCCTGCAGTCTGTGGTGTCAGTTGATGGCAGAACACATTGAGGGTGACTTTGGATACAGTCATTTATTTTTGGCTACAAATTACCATTTGGAAAATTGTTGACTGGGGTAATGGGTGAAACCTTGAAAAAGTCTTACCCTAGCAGTGGTACTAGAGTAGTCCCAGGAAAGGTGTGTGAACCCACAGGGAAAGAGTAACAACTAACAAACACACAAACGAAAAACCAAGCCTGGAGGGGCTGGGCTGAAATCAGTCAACATTAACCATCACGTGTTGACCTTATTCTTCATATTTTCTGATAGATTCTTGTCATTGTAACAAAACAGCTAGCAGAAGCAGCTTAAGGAACAAAAGGTTTATTTTGGCTGAGTTTGGAGGTTGCAGTTCATCATGGCACGGAAATTACAGTAAGAGGTGGAGGCAGCTGGTCACCCACCCTCCGGTGCTGGCTTAGCATCACCTACAACCTCCACTTCTGAACTCTGCTAAAATTGCAGTGACTTCCCAGCCCACCACTCATTCTGTGGTAAGAAAGAAAAAACATAGTTGACAGTGGCCGTACCGATGGTCCTCTTAATGATGCATTCCCTCCTCTTCTGCTTCTTCAACATAGTGGCTCAGCCAGATTCCCTAAAAGTTGTCAGCCAGAGCCACTGGGAAATACCATCCCATAATGATCATGATCCCTGCAGCATCACTGGAAAGGGTGGTGAAGGGTTTTGTGGTTGTTTTACAAAGGTGTTCTCCAAAAGCACAATCATTACAAAGAGTAAACCAGAATTGTATGTACAAGTTAATATTTCAATTTTCCTCTCTTCCCCACAGGATTACCTGGAGCCACAGGAACCCCAGGGGAAAAGGGAGAGAAGGGAGATGCTGGTGAACTGGGCTCTCCTGGGAATGAGGGCCCGCCGGGGCAGAAAGGTGAAAAGGGAGACAAAGGAGACGTGTCCAACGATGTGCTTCTGACAGGTAGGCTGCGTGGGTTTCCTGACACCGGGGCACAGAGGCCTGTCTCGTCCGACCCACAGGATGCCCTGGAGGCTTTGGTCCCCTCTGGCCCTCTTCTCTGCAGCAGGCCATGGAATTCTTTCTTTGTTCATTTGAGACAAGGTCTTCTGTATCCTAGGCTAGCCCGGAGCTATGTAGCAGAGATGAGCTTGCCCTAGCCTCCTGCCTCCACCTCCCAAATGTTGGGACTATAGCTGTGTACCATCATGCTTAGCACAGCATTCTGTACGTTCAAACCTGTGAATGTGGAAAAGTCTGAGTCTGGTATCTAGCATAAGTCATTTAACTCATGCTGGTTGATAGGGTTTGGTGGCTCCTGTCTGGAATCCCAAGCATGGGCAGGCTGAGGCAGCAGGGTTGCTGCAAGTTTGACTACATGGTAAGACCAAGGTCACAAGTGAACAGAGGCAGAGTCTAATGAGGCTTACGGCTGATCCACTACAATCAGCAGCACTTGACCTACCTGGTTGTTGAGCAGGACAGTTTTGAATGACACCAGTCTCCTTACAGGCATTCCAATTGGCTCTGGGACAGGATGGTAGTTAAGTTCCTTAGAAGATGATGGTGTAGCTCAGTATTATTATTAGCTTGCAAGAGGCCCTGGGTTAAATTCCCTAGCACAAGCGAAAGAATGGGAAAGAAGAGGAGGGTAAGGAAAAGGAGGAAGGTGAAGAAGCAGAGGAAGTGGGCGGAGATGGAGAAGTGTTCCTTTGAGATTCCTGGCAGTCAGAATTGGGATTCCCTGGCGCCCCAGCAACAGAAGAACTTGGAACAATGAAGGGAAGATGATTAAAACTCTTGGCCCAGATCCTGCATAGAATGTATCATCAGGCCCATCATAGGAGTCATCTCTAAAAAAGGGGACCCCAGAGCTGCTCATTTATCTTTCCCTAATGGGAAGCTGTCTCTGTTTAAAACACACACACACACACACACACACACACACACACACACACACACACAACTTTTTAAAAAAAATCAGTTTCTCCCTTTCCTTCTCTTTAGGTGCCAAAGGTGACCAAGGCCCCCCTGGACCCCCTGGGCCCCCAGGACCCCCAGGACCCCCAGGAAGCAGAAGAGCCAAAGGCCCACGGCAGCCAAATATGTTCAACAGCCAATGTCCAGGTCACCAAGCCCTGCCCTCAAGGAATCCACTCCTTGCACTAATAATACCTTTTCCAGCTTTGTGATCAAATTTTGGAAGAGGTAGATTTTGTCTTAAATGAGATTCTTCCCTCCAGTATGCTCACGGATGTCTGGATGCCTACCCTGGGCATGAGGACTGTGGACAGGCCAGCACTGACCATCATCCCTCCGCTCACTACTCTCCCTGCTCGTATCTCCATGCCATTTTTTCTTCTTGGCTATATAAACCTCCCCCCAGCAGTGCTTTGTTTGTTTTGTTTGTTAATTACCGTGATAACTGAAGAACATGGTGTCACTGGGTTTCCTGAGGGCAGCATCTTGAGGAACAGCTTTTAACAGTGTCAAGAAATTCCTGAGAGAGTGAAACAGTGGAAGAGAGCGGGGCAATCTGATTGGATAAGTCCCTGGAGAGAATAATTAGAGCATTTCCACCACTATTATTGGTGTGGGGGGTCTGAACCCAGAGCCCCACGTCATGTCTAAGCCATTAGCTGCAGCCCTCTGTCACTTAGTGGCAAATGATATTGCCAGCCACGGAGCTATACTTAGTTTTTCTGATTCCCATGACTATCCTAAGATGTTGGCATCCTTGTGTCTGACTTACTGATGGAAAACAGACACCTAGGTCCCACCTCAGTTCAAAAGTTCTTTAGAAACAAAGGATCATAATAATAAAACCTATTTCAACAGTGGATTTGTAACTTGAAAGCTTACCCAGAATGCCTTTCAGTTGTCAAGGGACAACTCAAGCTGTTATTTCGGCAGCAGATACAGGAAGACCCTGACCTGGGATTCTCTCTGACTTTCTCTAAACAACTGCATTCTTTGAAATAGTGTTCTTTCTAGATGTTTCCAGGAAATGAACACAACTCTCAGAGTGAAGCATGGTGGGAGTATCATAATGGGTATATGTGGATATCTGCAAGGAAGTGGAGGTCATAGGTATAAACCCCTATAACCCTATCATGACAGCAGCCTCTGCCTTGACCATTTCCATTTTAGGTGAGACATGTGCCATACCAAATGACGACACCTTGGTGGGAAAAGCTGATGAGAAAGTAAATGAACGCCATTCTCCGCAAACAGGTACCAACCCTGGGCTGGGATGTAACTCAGAGCTACTGAGCTTCACCAGCCTGCACAGGCCCTGGGTTCAATCCCCAGGACCATGCACAAAAATTGTTTGGAAATTAAAACGTGGGTGTCATAATGGTCAGGTAAATGATTTTCTTTTCTTCTAACAGAATCCATGATTACCTCCATTGGAAACCCAGCCCAAGTACTAAAAGTTAAAGAGACTTTTGGGACTTGGATAAAAGAGTCTGCTAACAAGAGTGATGACCGTATCTGGGTGACTGAACATTTTTCAGGTACTTGTCTTTAGAGACGGTCCATTTGTATTGTGATCCTATCTGCTGCCTATCTTTCTTCAGGCTTATTCTATCCCTGTCTGAAGTCTCCACTAGTGTCTGAAGGCTCTTTATTTTAGAAAGTAGAACTAAATAGGATGAACACTTTCCTACTTTGGATATGTTGGTTGCAAACTTCATGGTTCAGTCCTAGGAACATGCCACTGCAATGTAGTCTCTCCAGTTTTAAAACAATAACGAGAAGGAGATAAACAGCATGGCACCTACAGGCTTCATCAACCAAACCATAACCTGGAAGTGATATGAGATAAATTATGTCACTTAAGTACTAACTATATGGCTTTAAAATCTGGTGTGTTCAGGGTGGTATGACCTTAGATCTGAAAGATAAACTCTGCTATATTATCCATTGGTCTCTAAGTTTGATACCATCCTGAGGGTATTTTTGGCTATGTTTCTCACATATTTGTTAGACAGAGCCCAAGGGAGACAATCTCACAGTCTCCCCATGTCTGAACTTAGGCCCAGTCATATTGATCCCAAAAGATGTGGTTGAAGTGGCCAGGGGCAGTAACTGTGGCTTCATTCTAGGAGGGTCTAGCAGTACAGACTGGTTGAAAAGAAGCTAAGAGATGCTCTTTATTTTTTACCACTAGTTGATCAGTGCAGTAACCTTCATCTACCAAGCTGGGGGTTTGGGCCTCAGTGAGAGAGAGAGAGAGAGAGAGAGAGAGAGAGAGAGAGAGAGAGAGATATGCTGTATAGGGTAGCATGGTTCTTGGCAGGTAGCAGGGGCTGGGAGGCAGCAAGCAGTGGCTATACCGAGTATCTGTGCCTGGGGTAGGTTCATGCTGATTTTATGAGTATTATAGAGTGGAGAAGGTAAGACAGGACACATGTCCTCTCAGTAGCCTCACGGGCAGGGCTTTGAGCGCTGGTGAGTAACGACCTCCCCGTGTCCCCCTGCAGGAATCATGGTGAAGGAGTTCAAAGACCTGTCAGCACTTCTCAATGGCAGCTTCACCCTCATCCACCTCCCACATTACTTCCATGGCTGTGGGCATGCGGTTTACAACAACTCTCTCTACTACCACAAAGGGGGCTCCAACACCATAGTGAGGTGAGCCGCCGGGCCTCTGTGCCCTGCAGAGTCTCCTTACAGGTCGCATACTGTGCCCACTGGGTGTCTTCTGCAGCTGTCATCTTTGTGTGCCTAGGTAGGTCAATCAGGGTTTGTCCCCCAAGGGAATAGCAGAATACAGTGAAGGAGCCCCAAGTCCTGGCCCCTGCCTGGGGTCTGCATTTGTTGCTGACGTGGACCCATGAGAAGATGAGAAGCAGAGAGAAGGAGACATGGAGTGTGAGCCCTGTATCTCACACTGAGACAGGAAGCAGGCCAAGTAGAGACCTCCTAGCACAAAGGGCCGCCCTCTGACATTAGGGAGCTCGCTTATTTCTCCTTTCTCTTGAGACAAGTTATGTTGTTAAAATTCTTTCCCTGGGAGAGACATAAACATCTATCCCTCCTCTGGAAGTCCCAATGACAAACAAGTATGATTGCACTGTAGTGCAGGCTGGGGAGCCAATGAGTGATTAGGCTTGTTACAGAGCAATGGCGGAAGGGTTACTGGCAGGAACATGGATGACCTAAAAGCAGTCACACTGGGAAGTCTACACCTAGCACAGGTGATGACTGCTTTTCCTCTAGTTTTTCCTCACCTGTATACTCTAGCCTCTCCCCAAGATGCCAAGGACACAAGCAATTAGGGCAGAATTGCATACAACTGATTGGGAGGAGTGGCTGGATACTCAAGTGAAGAACCCATGATGGTCCTCAGCCCCGCCCCTTCTATGAGGGAAAGTGATCAGCTGCAATGACCTTTCCGAACAGGGCCAGACAATTTGATGTGGAGAACTAAGACAGCAATGTCCCCTCCTTGCCTAACTCTCCTATCACCTCTTCTCCGGGCATCTCTGTCACCCTTTGGGGACAAACGCTCCAGTACTGGTAGAAGAGGAAAGAATTCACCTCCTGCTCTGATTCTTCACCAGACCCACTCTGCTGTCTGTTTAAACCTGTAGTTCTTGCTACCGTGTTACCAGGGGTTACTGGACCACGGCTATAGGACTAGGGGAATTCTGGGGTGAAGAAGCCCTGAAATGAGAAATGAACTCTTCTCAAAAATGGGGTGTGGGGTTTTTATTTTTGAAGTATGGGATCAAACCCAGGACCTTACACATACTAGAAATGATCTTTACCACTGAGCTAGAGCCTTCTTTATTGTTATTGTGATAATGGTTTTTTTTCTTTGGGGGAAATGTAAACAATAATTTACCCCTTCCTTAGAGGGCATTAGAATGCAGATGTGGGGTTCCATTAAAGTTCAACTTGGGGAACCAATGAGGTTATTGGCCATGCTTTTAAAACCCAGTATCCCCTAAACAGTTCCATCACCCGGTCTTACCCCAGCACACACAGATGATGCCTTCTTCCCAGCTTCACAGACTGAGTCCCCATCCCTAGACCACAGGGCCATGTGCAACTAGGGCAGAATAACAGACAAGTGGCCAAGAGTCTCAGATGAGGATTCAACAACCCTTCCGATCCCCCATGACCTAAGAAGAAATGCCAGCAGTCAGCAAACCCTGTCACAGGGTGCGCTGTTATGCTTAGACACAAGGGTGTGCAGCAGTCTTGCCAAGATGTCCAGGCTGCTCTTAAAAGTCTCTGTGTTGGCCAGGAAAGCCTTGAACTTACTGTTACAACAGACCCTAGAGAAAGTTTCATATCACTACAACTACAAGGCCAACTAAGAGTCCTTCGAGTAGACCTGTGACCAAGAACTGACTCCTGCCACAAAGAATCCTTCTTCCTAAGCAAGGCAGGAGGGTTTCAAAGAAAACCCACAATCACATCATACTAGAGATGGGCAGAGGGTCAAAAACTTTAAAGGGTTCAGTTCAGTTGATAAAAGATTCATGTTGTGAAATAAAGGAGTTCCGAAAGGTACTTGAGAATCATTTCTCTGCTCAGCAGGAGCTGGGGGAAGTGGGGCGAAATGGAGTTAGTTAGCGGAGACTTGGACAAAAATGGCCTCCTGAGTACTTGAGAGTATAGTCTTGCACCACTACCAGGCTTGGGTGCGCTGACTGGGTAGAGAAGCTGTCCTAACCCTCCTCTATATGGAACTACAAGCCTCGAGTTGAAGGGAGGGGCAGGACTGAATCAAAGCCTCTTTCTGTAGGGTAGACCCTTCCCCGCCCCCATGTGGCTAGAGTACAGAATTCCAGCCCTCAGAGCTGGCACTGCTAAGCCCTTCCCAAGTGCATGCTCTTTCTAGGCTGCTTTCCAACTTAATTCACGTTTTCTAGACTCTGTTTGCCAAGCCTCCTAAATGCCTATCACGGTCACACGGGCCTTGCCGTCTGCATTCTGCTGCTCAATAGCACCCTCTGGTGTTTTCTTTTAGCCTAATATCCTAGATAGACTTAGTCCCTGATTTAAAGGTAGTACTTGAATCGTAATTCACTTTCTTTGCTTCTATTTTGGTTTGGAGTCTGAGAAATCAGACCCCAGAAGCTAAAGGACATGGAATTCTATGCCATGGTTGTATTTGTCAGCCCCTACGGGACAAGAAAAAATTGTCTTCGTAGTCTTTGCTACATCTCCTCTCAGTTGGTGACTTTTCTCTTAACTTAAATTGTTTTAAAAAAAAAAAAATGGAATATCCAGAAAAGTTTTAAAACTCAAATCTAGGGGCTAGAGATGTATCCCATTTGAGAGAGTGTCTGAAGCTCCGGTTTTGCTTTCCAGCACTGCGGGATCTAGGCTTGGGGTGCTGCCTATAATTCTAGCACTTGGCAGGTGGAGGCAGGAGGAACGGGTGTTCAAGGTCATCCTCAGCTACCTTTCTAATGGGAGGGTGATCCTTACCACCACACTACTGTCTCCCTTTGCTTCTGATAGCACAGGCTAGTCACTGGACCTTAGTTCCTTGCTGCCCAGAACATCATTGAAGGGCAAGAGAAGTTGCCTGGAGCTTTTTGACACCAGGCCTCGGCCCTGCCCTACTAACTCCGTTTTATAAGGAGCCTAACAAACCACCTATGTCCACAGACGTAGCTACTCTATTCTAACTCCTTTCTTAAAAACATCTTTCAGATTTGAATTTGGCAAAGAGACACCCCAAACTCTGAAGCTTGAAAATGCTTTGTATTTTGATCGAAAATACCTCTTTACAAATTCCAAGACTTACTTCAACATAGCTGTGGATGAGAAGAGCATCTGGATTATCTATGCTTCAAGTGTGGATGGCTCAAGCATCCTTGTAGCACAGTTGGATGAGAGGACATTCTCTGTGTTGCAACACATCAATACCACATACCCCAAATCCAAGGCTGGCAATGCCTTCATAGCTCAAGGGATCCTCTACGTCACAGACACCAAGGATATGAGGGTCATGTTTGCCTTTGATCTTTTCAGAGGAAAACAGATTGATGTAAACTTTGATTTCAGAATGTCTCCGTCTGTTCTTGCCATGCTATCATACAACATGAGAGATCAGCATTTATATTCATGGGAAGATGGTCATTTGATGTTGTATCCTGTGAGGTTTGCAGCAGCAGCAGTAAGCCAGCAATAGAATGCTGCCTGTTTCTTCATTGCACTCCACATGTTTCCCAGGGCTTTTTCCAGCCCAACAGAAAGCTTGTCTTAAAGGGTATCCAGGTACTGGGGGCATAACCCCATGATGCAGGCACTTGCACAATCAGGGAGTCCCCTTTAAACTGAGTTGCTTAGGAAGCTACATATCAGAAGTGGAAATGGTTCAGATCTCCTGATTTCTCCTCAAACTCAGCAAGCTGGCCCTCTTCCTTGGACCTTGGTAATATGAGATATCTGAATATGTTGATAACAATTTCCTCTACCTGCTTGAAATTCTGTGATTCTTGGCTGATTGTATATTAGATTGCTATCTGGCCATTGTTGTTTTCCTCTACGTGTAAACAAGTTGATTTGCAGCTTGAGAGATGAACTCATCTGTAATGGCTGACATATTTGGTATCTAGAGAAGACCCACTGGCTCTTCAGGCTTCTAAGTTATGATGTTTCCCATAATTTGATGTTTTCCCTGACTGTGCACCTGCCACCACAGAATGGTCATTGTTTTCAGCTCCTAAGTACAAATCCAAGATTATTCAAAACTGTAAACAGGCTTAGATCTCTAAATGAAACTGCACCAAGCCCTTCTAGGTGTCTATCACTTTCTATTCATGTCTGTCTGTTTGTGGGGAGCATGAACACAGATTCCTCAGCTCATGGCCACTCCTACCAAGGCTACGGGGCTTCTAATAAATATTAAACACTCAATGGACAGTAACCTGGTTAGAACCATGGAAACATGATCGTTTTTCAGAAGAGAGGCACCGTTTGCAGCCTGTCCCCCTACTCCTGTATGTGACACCACATTCCTGCAGCTAAGAATCATACTGCAAACCATGACAGCAATGAAGCACAGCCGTTCTGAAAATCCCAAAACACTGCTACCCAATCCTTTACAGGAAAAAAAAAATGCTGACCTTTAATCTAGGACACAATGTGAGCTACATTTCTGGAAGAGCTTGCTTCCCAGGTCCTGTTCAGATTAAAAAGTGGCATTTTATGTGGCCTGAGTTTCAGCAGAGGGGAAAGAGAAGAACAGCATGAAATGAAGCAAGTGAACCTCCAGTAAGGGAGGGACTCCCAAATGGTTCTCAAGGCTTCATCTGTTCCTCTTGGACAATAAGAAAATGATTTAGTTTCAATGGCTCCTACACACCCTTAAACAGGCATGGTTTCTGCCAAGCCTTTCAGCCTGACACTGAGGTCCAGGCAGGGCCATGGGGGCCAAGAGGGAGCTGAGAATTCATTGCCCTCTGGAGACAGGAAGAGAAACTACAGAAACTGTTCAGGAAAGACTGGACAGCAATTTGTTCTAGTGTGTATGTCTGGGCCCAAATCCACTCTCAGTGGGCCTGTGGCCTGGTTTAATCTTTTTGATAGAAGCACTTCAAGACTTGGGGTGTGCATATTAACTATTTGACTACTCCCAGGCAGCTGTGAGTGGTGCACTTGTTGAGTTCTCAAGGTGAATGGGTTGCAAAGCTTCTCCACTTCTCCATTTGGTTGGTTCTGCCAGTCATCGCAGCTTTTAAGACATTTTCTCAGATTGAGCAGTTGCAATGAGGAGTTCTCCTGTTTTATTAGTGTGTAATTAATGCTATTGTTCCTTTAAAGGATTCAAATATGTGGTACAGTATCTGAATACTTTAAGTATAGTAGACCTGGATATAAACATAACTCCATTACTTAGTAGTATTGCCAAGAATAGACACAATACTAACTGTACATATATCATAAGCAAAATAGTTTAGTTATTGAATTAGCTCACACAGTTTTGGTTATCTGAACTATCAAATATCTTAGTCTGTTTTTTGTTTGTTTGTGTTGGTTGGTTTCTTTTTAACAGGGTCTGTGTTTGCCTAGGTGTCAAGTGATCTTCCTGCATCTGCCTCCTGAGTGCTGGGACCTCAGACACAGTGGCTCTGTCTCTCGTGGGTGAGGGATCATATACTCACTATTAGAGAAGCTCATACTGAGATTTTTGTTTGTTTCTTTTTGTTGTTTCTTTTGCTATGGTATGGTAGGATTAGAACAAGCAAGGTTAACTGATGTCTAATTAGTTTGTCTTTATAAAAGAAGAATAATTAAGATTTTATTTTTCTTGCAAACAGTACTTCATTTTGTATCACATTTTATATACACATACACATGCATACATACACACACCCATGTACACATGCACACAGGTGTTTCAGGCTCATTGATAAATAAAAATTACTGCCTTGTGTTTTTAAGTCAAGATATTTTAATCATCCCCACTGTCACTTAGAGCCAGAGATATTCTAAAAGCATTTTGCATATCACTGTATGAAATCAAATAATTCTTGAATTCTTCTCAAATCTAAAGTAGATATCGTCCCACTAGGAACCATACCTTTCAGCTTTAAAGGTAGGCCAGAGCAAATACCAAAGCATTTTATTTGAATTGATATAGAGCCCGACTGATGTTGCACAGGTGCCTCTGGCCCCGATGTATCATGAGGCAGAGGTGATGGGACAGAACAAATGTGCCAGGCTGAATGTTTCAGACCAGTTCTGATCTTGGGATCCTTCAATGTCTTTTTACTCTCAAAATCAAAAGGTAAAATGTCAAATAAGAAAGCACAATTCTTGAAAAGTCAGCCATCATCTTCCAGCCATACAAAGTATCCCTGACTTTTGCCTGTCTGGTGTGGAGCTCCCTGACGGAGAAGAGTGGGGGACAAAGTTCTTCAGTTCGCATCAGCGCTGAGGCCTTGTTTCTCACATAATTCCCGTTTGTAACCACAGATCCCAAATGACCGGCAAATAACAACTGTAACTAGTAGAATAAAATTGTCCCAAACATAATCACATGTAGAAATGAGTGTATTGTTTTATATATATATATGTGTGTGTGTGTTTTATATATATATATACACACATATATATACATATATATAAATATAACACAACTAAGATCAACACTGAGTTAAAATTATGCTAGTGGTTTCTCTGTTAAAAAAAAATTTGATAGTTCTCCTTGAACAGTAGGCAATCATTAACATAGACTGTTCCTGCTATAGAAAAACATAGGAAATGGATAACTAGGAACCAAACTTGTTCTAGTATGTTCTCTGCTGTTGTGATACACACCTTGACCAAGAGCAACTTGGAAGGGTTTCTTTCAGAGTATACTATAGTCCATCAAATAGGTAAAGCTAAAAAGGAGGACCATGGAGGAATACTGTGTAATCCCTGTGCTCAGCCAGCTTTCTCTACAGCGAAGATCTACATGCCCAAGTGTAAGACAGATCCCAGTAGGCTGACAGCTCCTCACAGTGGTGACGGTTCCCTAATATAATGGAGGCTCTTCTTCACATGGGGTTCCCCCTTCCTAGATGTGTCAAGTTGACAATCAAGACCAGAGATCACAGAACTGGGTATATGGAGATGTAAACACAGTGGAGATTCGATGACATCAGCAGGGCAAGGTAACTGAAGAACCATCTGGGGTCAAGAATAAAAATGGTAACTTTTTAAAACTATATTTGTATGAATTTGGACAAGTGTCAATTCCTTGGACAAAGAATAATATAACCTACTGTGCTAGCTAGTTTTCCATCAGCCTGACACAAACTAGAGTCATTTGAGAGGAGAGAACTTCAGTTCAGAAAATCTTCCATAGATCTGGCTGTAGGTAAACACATGTAAGGCACTTTGGGGACAGACCTGGCCCATGGTGGGTGGAGTCATCTCTTGGCTGGTGGACCTAGGTTGTATAAAGAAACAAGCTGAAAAAAAGCCGTGGGAGCAAGCCAGTAAGCAGCACCGCTCCAAGGCCTCTACATCAGCTCTGCCTCCAGGTTCCTTCCCTGCTTGAGTTCCTGTCCTGACTTCCTCCAGTGATGAACAGTGATGTGGAAGTGTAAGCCAAATAAACCTTTTCTTCCACAACTTGCTTTTTGGTCATGGTGTTTCATTGAAGCAATAGAAACCCTAATTAGGACTCTTATGTTCCTTGATTATCCTATGTGAAATTCCATGAAAACTATACAATTCTTGAGAAATTATAATTACTCTGTAACTAAGGCAGGGGTATAATATCACTAATTTCTATGTGCCAGCTGCTTTGATTAGGCAGGTAACATTGTTAATCCATCAAAAAAAAAATGGACCCTTAGTTAACCTGTGAACTTACACTGAGACTGCCTCATCTAGAGAGAAAGCAGTTCAAGAATCCATGCCTATGGAGTTTCCTGGTAGCTCTGCTGCTCCTGGCAGTTCAGTGTGTACTGCTTATAATCTTCATTAACTCAAATAGTACAAAATAGAGAAGTCAAAAATAAAGTAATATTCTTGCCCCTGTAGGTGAGCCATTCAGACTTTGCATGCAATTCAAATATCTTGTAGCTGCTGGAGATGGGATTTAAAATACGGATGAGAGGCTGGAGAGACAGCTCAGTGATTAAGACCACTGAATGTTCTTCTAGAGGACCCAGGTTCAATCCCAGCACTTACACAGCAGCACATAACTGTTTGCAACTCCAGTTCCAGATGATCCAACACCCTCACTTGGATGTACAAGCAAGTAAAATACCAATGCACACAAAACAATAATAAAATTTTAAAAATAATAAAGTATGAATGAAATTCATGTCTCTGCTTCACTTCTTTTTCTGCCTGATAAGCTATTACAGTCAACCTGGACAAGTGAAGCTGTTTCAACTCAGTTTTTAAATTGTTAAAAAAAAATATGTGTGTGTGTGTGTGTGTGTGTGTTTGTGTGTGTGTATGAGAGAGAGAGAGAGAGAGAGAGAGAGAGAGAGAGAGAGAGAGAGAGAGAGAGAGAGCAGGTGCTTGCCCAGTCCAGAAGAAGGTCTCACTCCCATTCCCCTGGAGCTGGAGTTCCAGACAGGTGTGAGAGCCTTAGGTCCTCTGCAGGAACAGAGCAGGTTCTCAGATGAGTGGTCTCTCCAGTCCTCAATCAAATTTCAGCTCCTAAGTGTAAGCTGCCCTACAAGTCTGAATTCCATGACTAGCAGTCTGGTTATGTCAGGATGCTAAGATTGTTTGCCAAGGAGCTATGTCCAGTCACAGTATAGGACCATTACAAGACAGACATCCAACACCAGCCTCCATGGGATACCCTTCTTCACCCTTCAAAGCAACCACCACTTGGTAGTTGTTACATATAAGCCAAAGCCTCTTCTAGGCAATCAGAGCTTCATGTGGAAGTTGCTTACATTTCTTTTCTATGAAATGCTCAAATCTTTAGCAGTGCAGCACAGAATCACTACTTGTATTATGCTTCAGCAAATGCTTTCTGTATCAAGGGATAGAATTGCTGCCAACTCACAACCCTCAGATGTTAGCTCCTGCAGAAACTGCCCAAGCTGCACAGAGCCCCTCACACCAAAGACATACCTATTTCCCCTACTGGCTGATTATTACATGGGTGTAAAGGCCCAGGCACCACAACCCTCATTGGAATGACTCTAGTAGGTCATACAATGGCAAAGTTCCCTGTGTGGGCTGTGTCAATGAGTCTGCATCACTGACATCCACCTGTCCCTTCTTCTCCAATCCCATAAATGCTCTCTAATGATTTCTGGAGGGCTGACCTCCACTTCAGATGCCTTCTCTGGGATCTTGACTGATAGACAGTTGCCACATAAAATACAAAATACCAAAGTAAAATTTTAATTTCAGATCAAGAAAAACAAATAAAAGCATGCTCAGAAATTTCACTGAATATACTTGTATAAAAACTTGTGTTGATTTAAGCCAGTGTGATGACTCATGCCTTTAATCTCAGCACTGAGGAGGCAAAGACAGAGGCAAGTAGATATCTATAAGTTCCAGGACAGCTTGTTATTACATGAATTCTATTTGGTATTATTTGAAAAAAAAACCCCAAAGCCAGTGAAGAACCAGAGAAGCACCTCCACTTTTGAACCCCAAGCTTCAGTTTGAGACAGGCCTGCCTGAGCCCTGCCCAGGTACAAAGTCCAACTAGGAGATGGCCTAGGGGCTAGCAGTAATTAACCATAAAATGTCCCCACCCAGGAGATAATCTAGAAAAGATTTGGCAAACAGCTGCCTAAAATAACACAGAAATTCCCCAAACATTAGTTAATCAGGGTTGTATTCATACTAAGACCCCCTAACTGATGTATAACCTGGTGATTTTGCCTTTAAAAACCCAGCTTGCAAAGGAACAAACACCTCATCTGATCATTGTCATGCCTGTGTACCTGACCAAGGTCCTTGTCATGCAACTCGTAATTTTCAATAAACCTTGCTGTTGCATTTTGGACATCTCTGTTTCCACTGGTCTCTCTGGGGAGTCGAACTTTGGGCAGAACAGCTAAATATTGGGAAAAAGCTAAAATATCAGAGAGACAGATGAACAAGCCACAGTCAGTTCTCACCTAGCCATCTCCTCAGGTCAACTTCAGGAATCCTCAACAGAAAGAAAAAAATAGGTGAAAGGAAGAACTACCTCCTCTGTCTCCGCCCAGCTGTCTCACTTCCTCCTTCAACTTCCTTAGTGCTAGAATTAAAGGTGTGGGTCACCACCGCCTGGTTTTCTTTGCCCTTGAACTCACAGAAATCTAGAGGATCTCTACCTCCCAAGTGTTGGGATTAAAGGCGTGGGTCACTACTCCCTGATTTTCATGGCTTTGTTGTCCATGGCTAATTGTTCCACTAGCCTGCTCTACGTAGTGAGCTCCAGGACAGACAGGACTACAGAGAAAACCTGTCTCAAAAACATACACAGACTTGATTTAAAAGTAAAATTTAACTATAAAACTTGTATTTATATCTGTTAAAGCATGCAAACTTTGTTGGGTGTAGTCCCAGAAAGAAGCCACTGTTCTTGGTGGAGAGCCCTAAACTGCCACTGGAACAATGAAGTAGCCTCATTGTTAAAGCTCAGAGTTGCTAAATTAGAATGGCGAGCCACTGGAACAAGATGCACTGGTTGCTGTTAACAGCAGCTGCAGAATCAGGGGGAAGCAAGGACAGTAGACAATGAAATCAGGTGGGAGCTGCTATGGCTGAATGACCCTCTATACATGTTAAAGGCTGAGCATGATTAACAGCCAACACAAAGCCAAGGAGAAAAGCCAAGTGGTTCCACACATCTCCAGAACACTAGCCTGCGTCTAGGGTGTATCTGCATGATTTTTCTTTAAAGAGCCCCAACCACATGGAAGACTCTCTCTCTTTCTTCTTCTCTGCTCTCTACTCCCTCGCCTCTTTCCTTCTCTTCCCCCTTCCCCATCCATTCCTTTAATAAATCTAACATGGCTCTTGGCAGGATGCTATCGAGTTCTTCTAAGCACAAACTACTAACACCAAGAATCTCCCAAAAAGGGGTTTAAAAAAATCTCAAAGTAGATCTGGCATTTGACTATCTAAATTACCCAAAGCCAAAGGTTAGAAAATCCAAAAAAAAGCCTGTTTTAATATATTATTGAATTCAATTTTCAAGTATTTTGAGTTTTGTTTCCTGAGAAAGGAACTCCCACAGCCCAGACTAATCCTTGAACCTCTGATCATCTTGCCTCCATCTCCCGAGTGCTGGGTTTACAGATAGCATCATCACAATTGGTTTTATGTAATGCTAGGAATAAAATCCAGAGCCTTGTTCATGAGTCTGTTTTTATTGTTAGTTCAATACAAAGTGGTTGAACACTGTGAATTAAATAATTAAATCTGGGGCTCATCACTTGAAGAGGCAATTTCTTCCTCTCTCAGTAGTCATTAGTTGCCTGTAGTTCTTGTTCTACCCAAAGCTCAAACTCCAGAGAGACCATCGAAGACAGAGATGTCTGAAATGCAATAGCAAGGTTTATTATCAGCACGATAAAAGTCAGGCAGGGAGCTTATGCCAAGCTTCTGTTGCAACAGAGCAAGGAGGAGCTGCTTATCCCAGGCTACAGGAGTTTTTAAAGGCAAAAACTACAACAAAGGTGGTTGCTTGGGGACATGGTACTGGCATACTACTGATTGGCTCATGCTCAGGGACTTTCTGTACCAGGGTATCTTTGGACCCCACCTGGGTGGACCTCACCTGAGATGGCTGTTTTGGTTTTTTTTTTCCCCCCAGAACTGGGCAAGCATAAGACATATTCTTGGCTAATATTTGGTCTATTCTTCTCCCAGAACTGGGCAGGCAGGAACCTATTCTTCTCCCAAAACTGGGCAGGCCTATGGCCAGGAATGTGAAATTAAACTTTATTTTACCTTTTTTGTAAAATAGCTACTAGAATACAAAATGGGATTTCTTGAGTTAAGTTTACACCCTTCAGTTCTCTGTCTAGGGGTGTTTCCCCTTCCTTATTAGCATATCAATTGATATTGCCATTGCTCTGGTCTTGTTTATGCAGACATTTCTGGAAAGACTGTTTCACAGCTCACTTCCTATTATTCTGGCACTTACAATCTTTCTGCCTCCTCTTCTGCCATGTTCTCTGAACCACAGATGCAGAAATTGTAGTGCAGATGTATCCTTTAGGGATGAGCTTACCACGGTCTGGTAATCTCTGTATTGTATCCAGTTGTGGTTTTCTGTGGTGGTCTCCAATTGTTATAAAGAGACTCTTTGATGAGGTGTGCTAGCTACACCTATCTGTGGGTATAAGGATAATCAGAGTGTAGTAAGGAATTATACTGGTCTAGCAAAATGGTAGTAGTAGATACATGACCTCATCAGGCCCCAGAAGTTAACTGGGTTTCCACTACCAGGCATGATTTCCCCCTTGTTGAGCAGAACTTATGTTCCATTAGACAGCTGTTACAGTGTAATTACATTTACAATGTAAATGCAACTTGTTAGTTCCACACCTGAGAGCAAGTACACACTAACAAGGCCACACACTAGAGTTTATTTAAGAGAGGAGTCCCAGGCCGGTGAAGAAACAGAGGAGCAAGACAGAAGTCAGAGAGGGGACAGAGAAAAAGGACCAGAGCACATGCTCGCAGTCGCTTTTAAGGGAAGGGGTGTGCATCATGGGTCTAGGGAGGTGCTTCTGTACGTACACAGTGCCCCTGCAGGGTTTATGTAGCCACGCCCAGGGGCGTGCCTCCATGCAAGGTGCATCCCATCTGAGCCCAGTAGGCTCAGCTACGTGGAATGCCAGGAATCCTTACACCACTTACTACACATTTCCAGATATCTTGCTATGTTGGTCACTATTGTGGTTAATATGTGTCACAGCTGGGTAGGACTTAATTGCTTTTCTCCTTTTGCAGCTGGCATAGTATTTTCTGGTACTATGGAAGCTAGTCATTGGGAAAGAGGCTTTCAGGTTAGGTGCAGCTCAGATCATCCAACTCCTGTGTCCTAAGTACATGGATCTAAGCAATTGAGAATAAACTTCAACTTCTAAAAGGCAGCCACAAGCAACAGTCTATTATTTTGGGAGTCACTTGGACTACTGTGACAAGCCTTTCAAAGCAAGTTTCTCATGCCTGGTACTGGGGCTGGTTCTTGTGGGAAGCACTGACAAGTGGCATGACTTCTTTCAAGCTGTATGTGTGTGTGTGTATATATATATATGGTGTATAACTTTAGTTTAATGTTCCTTGAGGCTTAACAAAAGCTTTGATGTCATTTGTCCATCTTCCCACTTCTGTATTGACCTCTGCTCATTTTCCCGTTTGTATCACCAGTATCCTATAAGTATTTCTCTCTCCCATATCTATGGTCCTTTTATGTTTTCTTGGCTTCTGTGGCTATTCCATGTTGTATATTTACATCTTAAGATTTGGAGCTAGGATCTGGAGATGTTAGAAAACAGATGGTGCTTCTGTGTTCTCTATATACTATAAATAAAAAACTATTTTAGCCTATATAAAGCACCATAAAAATAAATAAAAAATCAAAACACAAACAAATAAAAAAAATAAAATTTACCAGTCTCCATCCATCCCCCCCAAAAAAAACATATAAAAATTCAAATAAGCCACAAGCTACAAGCCACACAATAAATAAATTCATAAAAATAAATTAATTTAAAATAAAAAACTAACTAATAATGTGCTTAAGACATAAGCCAACAATAAAAAATATATAAATATCTAATTCTTTAAAAAACAAAAGCCGCAGCATGAGCCAAGTCACAAACCTCCAGACCCAAAACGGGCCAAAAAACTTTCTACAACACTTCTGAATGTGGGTTACCTCACTAGAGTATTTTCTAAATCCATCCATTCATGATTACATTTTTCTTTAGAACTGAATAGTATTTGTTGTATATATGTGTCACATTTTCATTATCCATTTATTTGTTGGAGGAAATTTAGGTTGGTTCTAGCTATTGTGAATACAGTGGCACTGAACATTGCTGAAAAAGTTTATCGTGAAATAAGATGTTGAATACTTTGGGCATATGCCAACAAGTAATATTGCTGGGTCAAAAGATGAATTATTTTTAATCTTAGGGGATTCTTCAGACTGATTTGCAGAGTGGGTGCATTAATTTTTATCTCCACTATGAGAGCTCCTCTTCCCCTACAACCTTGCTGGAAATTGTCAGTTTTTTTGTTGATCTTGACCATTCTGACAGAGGTGAGATGAAATCTGTAAGTTGTTTTAAATGCTAAAACTGATGAACATTTTTGAGGTACTTCTTGAACATTTTTATTTCTTCTATTGGGAACTCTCTTTTTAGATCTGTAGCCCATTTGCTTACTTGATTCTATTTTTTTGAGTTCTTTGTATATTTTGTATATTAATTCTGTCACTGTGCTTGTTGGTATCTAGAAAGGCTACTAATTTTTGTAAGCTGCCATTTTGCTGAAAGTGTTTTATTTGTAGTCTTCTGATGGTACCTTTGGGATTACTTAAACATAATCATATCATCTTCAAAAAGTATATTTATTTATTTATATATGTTGAAGCAACCCTGCACTTCAAGAGAAAAGCCAACTTGATTGTGGTGATCTTGATGTATCTGTATTGTGAGCTATTTCCCCCTCCTACATCTTTACCTGGTTTGGGTATTAAAATAAAACCAACCTCAAATTTAGAAGTGGTCCTTCTATTTATATTTTTTTAATAATTTAAACACTGGTTGTAGTTCTTTGAAAGTCTGGTAAAATTCTACTGGTAAATCCATTTAGGCTTGAGGATTTTTGTCCTTTTTTTTTTTTTTAAACTTTATTTTATTTATTTATTTATTTATCTTGGTGTTTGCCTGGAACTGGAACTACAGACAGTTGTTAGCTGCCATGTGGGTGCTGGGAATCGAACCCGGGTCCTCTGAAAGAGCAGACGGTGCTCTTAACCGCTGAGCCATCTCTCCAGCCCCTGTCCTTTTTTTTTGACAAAAGATTTTTATTACTATTTCAATCTCCTCTTCCGTGTCTGTTTAGGTTGTTAATCTCAGTTTAACTTTGATAGTTTGGATGAACCAAGAAACACAACTACTTATTTCAAGTTTTTCAATTCACAGGTTTTTAAACTTTTTCCTTATAATATTCTGTGCTTCTTTGGAGTCTACTATAATGTTTCCCTGTTTGGTTCTGATTCTGTTAACTTGGTTTGTTGTTGTTGTTGTTCCCTTTTGGTTAGGTGGACCAAAGGTCTATTATCTTGATTTTCTTCTGAAAGAATCAGCTCTGAGACTTACTGAATTTTTAAAAAATTTATTTATCATGTATATAGTGGTCTGCCTGCATGTATCCCTGCAGGCCAGAAGAGGGGTATAAGATCTCATTACAGATGGTTGTGAGTCACCATGTGGTTGCTGGGAATTGAACTCAGGATCTCTGGAAGAACAGTCAGTGCTCTTAACCTCTGAGCCATCTCTCCAGTTTTTTATGTCAATTTTATTAATTTGCACTTTGTCTTTATTTGTTGCCATCTATTGGGTTTGGGCTTTGTTTTCTTGTTTTTTTCTAAACTCTTGAGTTACATTATTAAGTCATTTATTAGTACTTTCTGATTTTTTTTAATTGGTAGGTACTTAGAAATATAAACTCCCCTCTTAGAAGTGTCTCCAAGAAGTTTTCCTGTATTGTGCTTTTATTTTCTTTTGGCCCCAGATTACTTTTTTCTTAACTTCTTGAACCCATTCATCATTCAATAAAGAGTTATTTATTATCCTTATTAGTTTTATTTGTTGTTGATTTTAAATTTTATTACTTAATGGTTGGCTAGGATATATGGAATTTCAATTTCCTGTATTTATTAAGGTTTGCTTTGTATCCTGGCATGTGATCTATTTTAGAAGCTTTTATGTACCACTGAATATATGTCTTAGTGTCTGGGTGGAATATTCTGTACATTTGTTAAATCTGTTTGATGTAAGATGTCACTCAATTCTGAGGTTTCTCTAATTTTTGTTCAGATAACCTATTGGAAAATATGGGATGTTGCAATAATGTACTATTACTGGCTTTAATGTTAATCTGTGTGTTAACTCTATTAGTATGCATTAAGTATACTGGAGTTTGGTGCACATATGCTTAGTGTTATAATACTTCTGATTAACTGATCCCTTGATTATAATGAAGTACCTTTGTCTCTCCTGATTAGTTTAGTTTGAAGTTTATTTGGTCAAGTACTTTCAGCTTGCTTCTTGATCCCATTTGCTTGAAATAAAAATAACTTTTCCTTCTTTTCTCTTTAAAGTGGCACATGCCTATCTTTAAAACTAAAGTGAGTTTCTTGTGGACGACAGATGGAGCTTTGTTTTATCTGATTTTTCTTAATCTATCCAATTTTTTGGGGGGGAGTGAAGGAGAGGGTAGCTCCAACTGGCTTGGAACTTGTTTTGTAGACAAGGCTGGGCTTGAACTCATAAAGACACATCTGCCTCTATGTCCTAAGTGCTGAAAGAGTGTGCCACCATGCCCAGCTAGCCTTTTTTTTTTTTTAATTGAAGACTTGAGACCATTAATATTTGGAGTTATTACTCCTCTTTTCAATTCAAAATCTTGCTTCCAATGCTCTGTTTAGCATTGTTATTGTTGGGTGGGAAAATTTTAGACTGTTTTTTATCACTGAAAGTTTTTTCTTTCTCCTTCAGTTATGGCATGTGGTTTTTGCTGGATCTAGTAGTCTGGTCTTCAGTGTTCCAAACTCTTGTGGCTTTCAGTTTCCACTGAGAAATTAGGTGTTGTTCTCTATTGAGCTTTCCTTCATATGTGACTTGTATTTCCTTTTGCAGCTTTCAATATATTTTCCTTATTCTGTATACTTAACTGTTTTAACTATGATGTACTACAGGATGTTTCTTTCCTAGTCTTATCTAGTTGGGGTTCTCTGTGTTTAATTTTTATCTGTGACTTTTGTTAAAAATCTAGTCAATGCCATGGACTTGGATTCTTTTTTTCCTCACCTATACCTGTAATTCAAATGGTCTTTTAGGGGTGTCTCATATTTTTTGTTATTCCTTTCCTGTGCTTAAAATTTTTCGTATTTTTTGTTTATTTGATATAGGTCCTATGGGTGGTGGAACTTTGGGGAAGGATTAGGAGGTGTGGTCTTGTGGGGGATGTGTTCCATGAGCAGGCTTTGAAACTTCAAAAGCCCCCCACAATCCTCAGTGTGCTCTCTGCTTCTGCTCCAGTGGCATGCCTGTATGCCTCCTGCCATAACGGTAATGAGTTTCTGTTCCTCTGCAACTCAAGTCCTAATTAAACACTTCTTTAAGTTCTCTTGGTCATGATGTTTTACCCAGCACTAGAAAATGACAGAAATATTTACTTTATCTTTTAGAGTCTTGATATTCTATCTTCTACCAGATGCACTCTACTTATAAGGTTTCCCCTGAGCTTACTCATTGGGGTATTGAGTTTTTCAGTTCCATCTTCATTTCAGCTTGTGTTCATATCAGTATTTCTATCTCTCTATCAAATCCAGATTTGAAATACTGAATCAGACTTATCATTTCATGCAACCATGTATCTGTATATTCTTGAACATCACTCAGGTGCTTATTGTTTTTGGAAGTTCAGTAAAGTGTTTATTTCTGTCTTCTTTCGATTTCTTAAATTCTTTGATAGAGTTTATAATTGTTCCTGACATTCATCTAGGCAGAAGAGAATCCTTCTACAGGACTAGTGAGTTTACTGTAAAATATGTTATATTGGCCATTGATATTATTTTTGTTTTTGTGATTTGACCGGGGCATGTGGACTCTTCTTTGCATGACTGATATGATAATCTGGGCTTCCTTAGATTTCTGAGACAATAAAAAAGAATTGGACCAGGCTGACAAATATGGCCTCAAACCATGGGTGTGGAGTTAGGCCCACAGGTATAGAGATAACAGTGTGCTGAGGGAATGTCACAGAAGAAAGGGGAGCTCACCAGTCAAGGATGGCCCTTCAGCAGATTTAAAGACTGCTAATCTGGAGTTGGTCCTGAGGGTATGGAGATGGCCTTAGGCATGGAGGAAATGGAGGTATAAAGAGGCAGGGGGAAGGAAAAGAAGCAACTTACCCAACAAAACCAGCTCACAAATAAAGAGGCTCCAGGCATGGGTCTGGAGGTAGGCTGGGGGTTTGTGGATGGTGGCAGGCTAGGGGAAGGAAGGCAAAGCACAGGGGAAAAGTCACTTACCCAGCAAATGTGGTTCACAGCCCTTCCATGTGTTCTAAAGGCTTATGATGGCTGGTCTTGAGTGTCACTATAACATACCTGGAAAAACACCAACTGAAGAACTGCCTCCATCAGACTGGTGTGTGGGCATGTCTATAGGGAATTTCTTAGTGGCTAATATCAAGTCCTTTGGGCAGTATCATCCCCAGGCAGGTAGCTGGACGTAAGCTGACAACATTCTTCTGTGACTTCTGATTTAAGCTCCTGCCTGGAGTTCCTGCCCTGGCTTTGCTCAATGACAGACTATCACGTATAAGTTAAAATAAACTCTTTCCTGCTGTTCACAGTGACAGGAAACAAACAAACAAACAAAAAACAAAAAAACAACAACAAAAACCAAAAAACAGCAACAAAAAAAACCCTAGAACAAAGATCCAATGGATTATCCTGGTATTTGTTGTAAGGTCCCCTTTTCATCAACCAACCTAACCAAAGAAAAGAGAAAACAAAATTCATAAACATTAAACTGTTTTTTAAGTCTATTTTGATAATTTTTTTAAAAAAAATATGTAACAGTAGGTTATTATAAATTACAAATTCAAATCAAACCCCTGAAACTCAATTTCTGAAAGACAAACCTATTACTTTAGAGTCTTGTTGAACACTATTACCTTATGATATATACAAAAACAATACAGTATACACAGGCTGTAGTATTCTAAAGTAGGATACATGGTGGTAGGTGAATGTTTACCCCCAAATTCTGTTAAGTTTCTGTGTATTCAAATTCTCTTCCTTCCAACTACAGAAGAATGATTCCCACACAGCTCCTTCACCAGCATTTTCACAGTTCCACTTCCTTCAACAGACTAATCTGTCCAGACAAGGTTCAGTGATATAATTCTCAATCTCCATCTCACCAGTTTGTTTCTTGTATACACAATGTTTCATAGATAATGTGTGATTGAATAAACAGCTTAAGGGCTTATAATTTCTCTAATAGTTAATCATTTTATTAAAATTAACTCTTAAAAACAGTGTCAAAGAATGCTGGACCAGTCTATTTAAATAGGCAAAACTAAAATACAACTCTAACAGGTAACATTTTCTTTTACACATGTATTTCACAGCATGAATACCACATCTGCCATCAGAGAAAGGTGCTTTGTACCATTGTTTTACTATTTACCACATGGGCATTAAACATTCTCATTACATGATGAGACAATTGCTGGTAAACACATAAACACACACAGACACTGGTTTCAATATTGCAACATACTTTTGGTCATAATGAAGGAATTACATCAAAATATGACTTTGCTAATATTTTACAAGCAAATAATATTTAACTCTGCATAGTTTATACAAGAGGCTGTGGCAATAAATAATATCACCAATCTCATCAACTGGCCACAAAAAGCCTAACATTCATTTAATTGATATGAAATGGTCTATTGGTGTAGTTTTAACATAGCCTTAAATATGTCTTAATAACCTTAAATACATGAAAAGAAAAAGTACTAAACTGGACTAAGAAGGTATGTTTTACTTAACTACAAATACACATGTCTAACATATTACATTCCTGACATAAAGGCAAATATTTTAATAGAAAAACTAGCAGTCCAAAAAATGTCAATGTGCAAATCGTGAGGAAAACATTGCATTTAAATTTGCACTCATTTGCAAGTTACAGCACTAGCTCGGTATAAATACTAACAGGAAAATATTCAGCAGGGTAATGAGAATGACTGGGCACTGCTCCACAATTAACAAGTACGTCTGGTTCTAGAGCGTCTAACACCTCATGACTATCCTTCATTCAAAGGAGACAGTGGGCATGCTTCATCCATGATGAGAGCAGGAGGAAAACCTGAATCAGCAATGTTTTCTTCCTCAATCTGGTATAAAGGCCCTTCATTATTTTAACTTACTGTTAGCTAACCTCAAGTGTTTCTGAATCAGGTTTGTTACATGATGTAGAGAATAGCTTCCCTTCATAAAAGGTTGATTTTTTTTTGTAAATATGTCTGTGTTATGACAAGGTACATGCACTCTACCAACCTGGGAGGCAATGTTCAGGTAGAGTAAAGCCCAGCCTGCATCAGATTCAAATTCCACAGAGACTCTCTGTGTTGTTTCCAAGGTGTTAACAGTGTTTTGGAAAGCAGACTTGCCTAATTCTTGCATTACATCTTTTAACAGAGAGGTATATAAAAGAAAACCCCTAATCTCTCAAACTATAGAATGCCAAGAATTCTATTAGGGATGTTAAAAGCACTGGGAAGAACCCTGGTTTTCAGTGTGCCATCTGCACCACAAGAGAACAGTCGATTGTCCTGGCTGATGTCAATCTGCATAACTCCAGCTCCAATGTTCCGAAATATGGACTGCTTAGCATGTTCATTCTTAAATGAATGAATCAGGCCATGACCTGTCAATCTCCATACCTAGTTTAAAAAAAATAAATATGGTTAGTCATTAAAATGAGAGACACAAAGTAAAAGTCTGGCCCTCAATTCTGTTTCTTGGCCTAACTAATTACACCAAAGTCCAATTTCCTGTTGCCTGCTGCTTTCCTAACAGTCTACCTAACAGAGAGTGATATTGTCACTCACATAAGTTATAGCATATCCTGAGTCTTGCTACGGCTTCTTCCAAATATCTCTCTTCACATTCTGTTATAGTTTCATACTTCACACACACATACATATATACACATATATCCTACCACTAATTCAACCAAATAATTAATCCAATAAAATATGTCTCCATGTGAAGCTAGGTCTAATGCAACATAAAAGTAATATGGTACTACCTTACCACCTGAAAACATTCCTTCAGCTATGAGTACCAAGGACAGAGGTAGAAAGAGCAAGAAAATTCCGAGGTATCAAACTAATTTTGTTAAATGTATCCATGTGTTAATTAAACCCAACCATTTAGGGGCTAGTGGCATACCTTGTTAGTGAATGCTTGCCTAGCATCATGTGGTTCTGAGCTCCAATCTTAATCATTATAAAACAAAACCTCAAACATTTTACTCAAAACAAAGTCCCTCTTTATTAATATTTTGTGATGCTGGGGGTGGAACCAAGAACCTTGCACATGTAAGCAAGTATTCTATCATTAAGTTGCACTCCAGCCCCTTCCAGATTCATAGTAATAATAACCCAAGAATCCATTGAATTTGATTGTTAGCTGGATTCCCAAACCAGCTAATAATGGTTTAGAAAGAGCCATACAGAAGTAAATAAGAGGGGGTGGGGTGGGGTGGGGGTGGTTAAGAGCATCTAGTACTTCATGAGGCTATACTCCATCCATACTACAAGGTTGGGTTTTCTTTTTCCTAGCAGTCTTGACAACAGAAAAAGACTAGCATTAAGCCCATTCCCGCCTCCTGGGCTTACTTACTTTTATATTGCCTTCAGCAGAACCTGTAGTAAAGTATTCCTCACAGGGATCCAGAGCCAAAGCCTTAATAGCCGAGTCATGTGCCTGGAAGGTGTGCATTAGCTGTCTCTGTCTAATGTCAAAAATGCAAATGTACCCTTTCCTCCCTCCAGAGATTAGGAGTTGTTGTTTGGGGGCATACTGGAGGACTGTGGCACCATGGTCATGACATGTGAAGCCTGAAAAGAGAAAACACCAAATGACTTTCCCAAAACATTCAAAAATACTTGAGTTCATAGTGTACTTTTTCATTCCAGGTATTACGATTTGTTTCGAAGGTGTCTTCGAAGGCTGGAGAGATGGCTCAGAGGTTAAAAGCACTGACTGTTCTTCCAGGGGACCTGGGTTCGATTCCCAGCATCCACATGGCAGCTAACAACTGTCTGTACACAATTATACATGCAGGCAAAACACCAATTCACATAAAATAAAAATAAATAATTTTTTAAAAAAGGTGTCTTCTCACAGGTTCATGTGTTGAGGATTTGTCCCCAGCTACCAAGACAGTAATCCAGTCACTAAGAGATGACCACCATGAGGACTCTGGCTTCAGCTATTGATTATACTCAGAAAGACACATCATTTGATGCATTCATTACCGGGAAAGTGTGGCAGGCTGGCCTATAGGAATAGATCACTGGAGGCATGTTCCTTTGGACCATATTTTGCTATGGCCTTTCTTTTTGCTCTGCTTCCTGTCTACCCTGAGGTGTGATGAGGTCTGCCTTATCACATGTTCTCTGCTGTGATGTTCTACTTCCTCACAGCCAGGAAACATGGAGCCAGCAACCGTGAAGCAAGTTTCTGGAACCCTCAACCACCACAAACTCCTCTTCCTTTAGTTGCTTCTGTCAGATGTTCCACACAGCCACAAAAGGACAGACAGCAAAGTCATGGAATCCCTAAAACCCTGTAATTAAAGTGCTAAGTAATGCTAAAAAATAATTACTACCCATCATATCAACATGAAACATGAACAGAAAAAAACGTGTTTAAACCTAAGTCCTAAATTGCGTGCCTCATACAAAGTGTGGAGAAGCATGGGAACAGCACACTAACCCTCACTAATGTGTGCTGCACACATGTAAATTTCAAGTGTATCTAGTAGGGTGTAGAAGCAGAAGCGGAGCCCAAGCTCCTCAGTGGTACACTTACCTCATCACTACCCAGTGGCACTTACGCCACCTGATGCTGTTCTCATTCAAAGATCCCTGTGATTAAGAACACTCAAGCTCATGTACCTGAGTACTAATCAGAAATCAAGGAGCTGCTTGCTACAGTCTGGGTGTCCCCAAATGTTTCTGGCTCATGGCACCACTAGGTGGCAGCAGAGTTTTAGGAGATTCGGGCCTCACGGAAGGAAGGTGGTAGGGTCTCAGGAGTTATTTCCGTGAAGAGATCCCAGTTCTTCTCCCTTCTGCTTCTTGGCACTCACCAGGAGAACAGCTGCCTCCGCCTCATGTTTCTTTTATGAAGTACTTCTCTACCACAGACTCAAAGGACAACCAACCAGGGACTGAAACCGTTAGCCCAAATAAACCTCTTCTCTCTGTGTGGTCCTCCACATCTACCTAGGAGCTAACACTGGGTTTGTGAAGAAAAATCAAATCTGAAAAGCATTCCTTCATAACGTGTCAAAAACCACAATAACTCACCGTGAATGAGGCTGTTCCCAGGCGATATTAATGTGTCCCAGAGGCATACATTTCTTTTAAAGAAATAACAAAGTACATCAGAAATAATTATTCCAAAAATCATCAACAAGAACAAATTTTGTCAATAAAAACTTCCCACTAGAGTGAGGTGGTTTATCTCTTCTAAGACTTTCTTCTTCCCAAACTGGTCTCAGGCAGTTTCATAAGGTCCCTGTCACTGCACCCAGCCTGTCTCTTTCTATTCCCCGTCTGCAGAAACTGGGAAGTGACTTTGTCAGGAGAAGGCTGCATTTACACCCTGGGAGAATCACTTCAAGGAAGCATACAGCTAATGAAAACACGATGAGGGGAAAGGCACAAAGTAACTATAGCATGCCAAATCCTTGCTGATTCTAAAGAAGTTAATAATGATAACTTTTTAAAAACCAAATCACTTCAGCATAAAATGGTAAGTGTTACTATGGACTACATTAGGAGAAATTTTTATTTTGTTTCTTTCTGGTAAGGAAACCATTGTAAGGATTGTAAAACATTAAAAAAAAAATACCTTAGATTAAAAAAAACCTGCTAAAGGAAATTCTGACTTTATAGAAAAGATAGCTCAGTGCCTAAAATTTTATTATTCTTTTCTTTGTTTCTGGCAACCTACCTATTGTCATTGGACTGTCCAGATGTTGCAACTAGACTTGAAGAGGTGATGAATGCAAAGTCACTTGTGGCCTTACTGTGGCACTGCCAACTCTACAAGAGAACAAAATATAACCAATGATACCTAAAATCCAGTAGCAACTGAAATAATGCAAATGCTATCCACCAATAACTCATACTCATGAGTAAGGATATATATTTTTAAACTTTATTTTTCATTTTTGTTGACTTTGATACAGGATCTTGATATACAACTCAGGCTGCTTCAAACTCATGATCTTCAACTTCCCAAGTGCTGGAGCACCACACCCAACAGCAACACTGTTTAAACTCAATCTGGATGGGGGGGAGTGGTGCACGCCCACACTGCAAGATGGCCTAGGCACCAGCCTCCTCCAGACTAAACAGCCTAACTCTTCCTCAGAACATAAACATGCACTGTGTGCTTAGTACTCAGAGTCTGCAGACTACAGCATATCTAAAAGTCACATTGCCAACTTTCCCTTCTTATTAAGCACAAGCTAAGGCACAGCACTATAAAGAATTTTTAATGTGCACAAAGAACAAATAAGTCAGTATGAATTAGGTGTGAGTGTCTCTCCCCATTTCTAATCCTCTCATTTTTCACGTGTTATATTTATTTTTTGAGCCTATTAAAGTATTAAAAGTTGTAACAATTTAACCTCACAAATAATATTTTTTCCTATTAAAGAAATTATTGTATTTGTAATCATGTTCATAATTCTAAGTTCAAATTGCAAGACAGTAATTTTCATGTTAGGAAGTCTTAAACTATTTTAGAATTCAGTGGAATTAAAAATCAACCTACAAGAGTCTCTCACAATTCTTTTTTTTTGGGGGGGTGCGGGGGAGGAACAGGGTTTCTCTGTGTAGCCTTGCTTGTCCTGGAACTCACTCTGCATAACAGGCTGGCCTTGAACTCACAGAGTCCACCTGCCTCTGCCTCCTGAGTGCTGGGATTAAAGGTGTGTGCCACACCTGGAGACGTCTAAACTCTTAATTAAAATAATTTACTATAATGATTCAGTCTGAGTAAAAAGCGACAGCAAGAGGATAGAGATATTTACAAATCACTTTGATAATCCCTAAACATTTAAAGATTAGAAATAGTTGGTAAGTACACTGAATTAAAGGTAATATTCTTTAATCAAGCATAGTAGCTTCTGCACACCTTTAAACCTAGCACTCAAGAGGCAGAGGCAGACAGGGCTCTTTGAGTTTGAAGCCAGGCTGTCAGCAAAGCAAGCTCCAAGCTGCATCAGTTACTTGGAAGGCTGAGGCAGGAAGACCATTGGAGTCTAAGATTCAAAGGTCAACCTGGGTTGCAGCAAGATCCCCCCCAAAAAAACTAAATATATAAACTTACTAAAGACATTCGATTAGACTCAGAGTTCAAACAATTTTAGTGTTGAAAACTTTGAATAATTTGATAAACTTAAAATAATAGTAAAAATCATAACAAATAATAATAGCCCGAGGAGGTAAACTCTAATGTGTCCACCTAACCTTAGCTGTGGTAAAAAGACTTAGTCAGGTTAACTTTGTAGTCTAAATACAAACATCCACCTTTGACAGCCTTGTGCTCTCTGTGTTCGCTCAAGCTCTGCCAATCACAAATGCACTTCTAAAAGTAGTCCTGCACAAGGCCTACAAGCCTAAGGCTGCCTAAAAGACTCCTAAGAAGTCCCAGCATTGTGGGAAACTATCTACTAAGCCAAGCATTCCTTTCTTTCTATATCAGGTGATAAGAACAAAAATTTCAAAATGAGGGCCCAAATGGAGGTTGCCAAGGTGTTTAAAAATTAACAGAACATCATTCTGCATGAGCTGATCAGACTAAAAGTAAAACATATTTAAGATGACTTGCATTTTTTAGAAGACATTATGGCAGTCTTCAGTGCACTAATCCAAAAGGGATATTCTTATCTCTTACACATAAAGAGGGAGTCGAGAAGGGAAAAAATATGACCAAAATACATTGTATGAAAAAGAGATTTAATAAAAAATGTTTTTTTAAAAAAATCTATATGCTCTAGAAAGAACAATTTAAAAGCATCTGTGTAATCCATCTGGACCCAGAAGGTTCCCAGCTTTCTGAGTTTCCATGTGTTTATCTAATGCCAAAAGATAAACCCAGGGCTGGAGAGAGAGGTTAAGAGCATGCACTGTTCTTCTCAGCATCCATGTGGTGGTTCCCAACCGTCTCTAACTTCAGTTCCAAGGGACCTACTGCCCTCTTCTGACCTCTGGAGGTGCATATACACACATGCAGGTAACACACATATAAGAAGAAAATAAATGTATCTTATAGAAAGTTTAAGTCCCACACAAGATGGGACTTCCCCTCCTAGGCCACACCAGTCTATGCCACGGTATTTAACACAACATGGATAAAAGTGTGAAGTAACCTTTTAGGGCTAAAGTTCAATCTGGTAAGAAGAAAATCTGAAGAAAATTAGTGCTTAGAACCTAACTGAATCTTAATTATACTTAATAAAATTCTACAACTAAAATTTAGTTGTCATAAATAAAAAATTATTTTTTAAAAAATAATTGCTTCCAATAAGTACAAAAGTATCATTCAAAAGGTAAACTGGACACAGAGAAAATCCATGGTCGTCCTTTAAGGTAAAAAGCAAGGGTTGTTTGGTAACTTCTGTCATTTTCCAACAGAACCACAACTGAGATGCACTGTTAAAAGCAAACACTTCATCAACACTATGTTCTTTGCACACACTCTGGGAATGTGAGGGGCACTTACCATGTAAGGTTTAGGATTCGATGCAGTTTGGTTAACTTGCCAGATACTTAGAAAACCCTCTCCATCTGCAACACCACACTGTAAGAATGACATAAACGTCAAACATACACTCTAGGAATTCCTGCCGAAGGTAAGATCACCTATAGATAGGACACTTTCTCAGACCCACTCCAAACTTCCTCCTCTAACTGTGCCCACTGTGCTTCCCACAAAGTCTGAGTGTCCCGCCCTTGTCTGTCGCCCGCTAAGTGTGCTCACCCTCCCCTAAGCCTTTGCAACAGAGGGAGGGAGAAACTGGGTGTCGTTAAGGCTCCAGGAAGCTGGGTGATGCCAACACACTTGGGGTAGAAGTAGTTTTCTTTCATATAATGCTGAAATGAATGCCTGGTTAAACTGCACTCTATTTTGCAGATTTGTGCTTCTATTGTAGGAAAAAGGCTATATAAACAAAACCCAATAAACTGACTGCTCAGTTGAACCCCAGGATCATTAAAATTTTCTGATACAGTTTTAACCAATATTTCATCCTCAAAATTCAGTAATTTTTTGATACATTCAGCACTAACTCCCAGGAACAAACCTTGTTGCCTTGTGAGTTAAAATATAATCTAGTAACTCTTGCATTGCCAGCCTGACGGAAACAGACTAGTTGCTGAGGTCGTGTCCATTCAAACATACGCACACTGCCATCCTGGGCACCTGTGAGGTCTAAATACAGAAGCGGGGGAGTAAGAAACTGAAAAGTTTCAATAAGTCCCATTCTTCACAATGAGAAAAGACACTTAAAACCTTCAGGTGACAAATAAAATACTTACAGTATTGATGGACAGGGTGTGAAGTCATTCTCTTCACATTATGGAGGTTCCTTTTCATGAGCTTTAAAAGGAGGAAAAATGGATTTACTCTGTACATCCAGAAGGGATGAGGACAGACAAACATCAGAGCACTTTTCATGTCCTTCATCCTCATGTGAAACTTTAACTGAGATAAACTCTGCTGAGGATTCTGGAACGTTTAACATACATTTGTGCAAACAGAAGCAATCACTTCCTGGTACAGACCTGACTGTGATGATATTACCAACTGCTTTACCTAGTGGCAAAGGGACCCTCCTTCAACTGCTCCCTCCCTAAGAACCACGAGGTTGTTTTTTTCTTTCCTTTTCTCTTTTAGGTAGGAGCAGACTATGTGGCGCAGGCTAGCTTCAAATTTGCAATCTTCCTACCTCACCCTCCTGCATGTGAGAATTGCAAGCATGAACCTCTGCGCTCAGCTCACGTTCTTCAGAGCAGAACATGAAAGAATAGAGCTCCTTCAACCAGTGACCAAAAAGAATTAACCTTCAGTAATCTGAGGCCATTTTCAAACACAAATAGACATGAATGCTTCTGACTTTGCTTTATCATTCTGTATCTCAGTTTGTTCATCTATAAAATGACACTGGAGAATAATAACATTCATTCCAACCTGTGGCTGATGCATTAAAAAAAAAAAAAAAACATGCACTAGGGAAACCCAAAGTAAATAAGTTATTCTCATCTTTAGAATCATTTCTATGTTAAATAACTTAAGGATACTTCTTAAGGAACCAATACCCAGAAACCACATGTGCCTAGAAATAAGACATACCACAGTAGCGCCAGTGCTGGTCTGCCCACTGCCTAGCCATGGCAGGGATGGAGGAGGATGCACCTGGCCTGTAGAATGGGAGGCTGCACCAGGCTGATACAGAGTTGTGGTAGACCCACGATAATCAATATCATCTGAGCTGTGGAAAACAGTTGCATGTTACTTTGAAAGTTTTGTTCCCTCAACACAAATTCAACTACAGAAATTTTATGCAACCATAGGATTCTTTTTTAATGTGTTTTTCTGAGGATAAAGATTTGGTGAGGTTTACATTTTCTTTTCTTTTCGTTTTGGGGTTCTCAAGACAGGGTTTCTCTGTTTAACAGCTCTAGCTGTCCTGGAACTTAGTTTGTAGACCAGGCTGGCCTTGAACTCAGAGTGTGCCACCACTGCCTGACACTTCTTTTTGTAAAATAATTTTTTTCTTTGGAAATTAAACTATTATTTAAAAAATAGAATATCTACTGATTAAAATCTTAGGCACAGAGCTGGCCAGTGGTGGCATACACTGGGCTCTTGGGAAGCAGAGGCGAGTGAATCTCTATGAGTTTGAGGCCAGTCTGGACTGTAGAGCAATTTCTAGGCCAGGCAAGGCTATCCAGAGAAACTTTGTCTCAAAAAGCCAAAACAAAACAAAAAATCTTAAGCACAAATATAGTCAATTTTAATACTAGATTTTTTTTTCCCTTTCAAACAAGATTTAAATTCAGTTTAATACATTATCTGTGTGGGCAGCTTTATTGCTACAAAATTAGGACAAGTATTTGTTTTAAAGTATTTTATTTTATTTTTTTATTTTATTTATTTATTTTATTTATTGACGAGATAGTGAGAGACATCATCTTCAGTGGTATAGCACTGGTAAGTGCCAATGGTCCTATAAATAACCATAATGAAATTCATCAAGTCACAAACACACACACACAAGACATGAAAGGAGAGAGGGAACTAGCTGAGAAAATGAAAAGGTATCAGCCGGGAGTAGGGAAGGACAAAGAGGGTAGCAGCAATATGGCCAAAATATTTTATGTATGAGAACATCATAATGAAACCCATTATATATCATAAAAACTTTTAAAGAAGTATTCAGCACAGATTTTTATTAAACATAAATACTAAGTGATCTCTTCCATATAAGTAGCTCATGTATCAAATTATTTCATTTTACATTTATTTATTTCCTTGATTTTTATTTTTGTGTATGTGTGGCCTATGTGTTTTCAGCTGCACAGACCCATGGAAGTCAAAG
Source organism: Sigmodon hispidus (assembly GCA_004025045.1). Classification (NCBI taxonomy): domain Eukaryota; kingdom Metazoa; phylum Chordata; class Mammalia; order Rodentia; family Cricetidae; genus Sigmodon; species Sigmodon hispidus. Next base: position 105,669 of record PVIH01001305.1, read on the forward strand.
GTTAAAGTCAGGTGTCTTCCCCAGTTGCTCCACTGTATTCTTTTGAGGCAGGGTCTCTCACTAAACTGGAGCTCCCTGTTTCTGCTAGTTTGGATGGCCAGCAAGCCCCTGGAGCCTACCTCTCACTGTTTTGCAGTGCTAGTATTATAGATACTTGCTGCTCAGGTTTAAATGGGTCCTGGGGATCCAGGTTCAGGTTCTCATGATTATGCAGCAAACACTTAACCAACAGAACTCTCTCCAGTTCCTTTATTTGTTTGTTTTTAGACAAGGTCTTGCTATGCAGCCTAGACTGGCCTTGGACTTGAGATCATCTTGTATCTGACTCTGCCAAGTGCCAGAATTACAGGTACAAGCCACCATGTCTAACTACTCATGCCCTCCTGTCCCAGATAAAACAGAGCCTAGGACATTTGAATGCTAAACAGGGGTTCTGAGCTACAGCCCTAACCCCAAATTATATTTTTAAGAAAATAAGAAATATGGTTATAAAGCTTTCTTAAAGCTTTTAAAAAGCTTTAAACTTTCCTTAAGGTCTATGGTCCCAGTACTTGGAAGGTAAAAGGTAGAGACTAGGAATTCAAGGACATGCTCAGTTACATGGTGGGCTGCAGGGTAGCCAGGGCAACTAAGACCCTGGTTCAAAAATCCAAAAGCAAATAAGAAATAAAGCTTAAAATATTAATTCCAACACATAAAAATGTAATGTAAGTTGAGGAAGGCGCTATATGCTATATTAAATGATTCTATTCACTCTAAACTGTGATTAAAGCCTGGATATAGGCTAACAAAAGGATGAACATGGAAAGGAACCCCTAAAGGTGCCATCCTAGGACAAACTTCCTAAATGGAGACAAGCAACAGGAAAGACAAACAAGTAGGTAAAGTCTAAAGTTAAAAGTGCTGCAGAACTCTTCATATGATAAAGTTGCTGACATCTTCATCTGTAAAATGCTCTATCAAGTGAGAAGCAACATTGTAAAATTAATGAGACCAAGTCATCAATTAGTCTACAAGTTTACGCATAGTATTTTTCTACTTTCATTATCCAGATTGGTTACATTTACTGACTACTATGGAACTCCTGATATTTCCTTGAAATTAAATGTCAAAATGGAAGTTTTAAACCTCAGACCTTTATACCAGAGATTATTCTGGCTTAAATACTATTAAAGTTTAATGGAAAAATCCTGAGTATTTATAAATTTTAATGTAATAAAGAACTTCCTACTGTCAAATAAACCCATTATGTTTGTTTATTGCACAGCTGAAGAGAGGTACATTTTTCTTATCCCAACAATTTAGCAGGCACTGGCTGAAGACAATGGTATTTTTATAATCAGCCATGAGACACACCTTTTAGATTCTCTATCATATTCTTCTCCAATCCATATATATGACTGACAGGCCAGCAGAGAAGTGACATCAAGTTCTTGAACATCATGTGTTGAAGCCAAAACAATTTCATTATAGTTTGCCTATAAAGCAAAGACAGAACAATGATTTGGGCAATTTCACTAAAAAATTAGCACATTGTTTATCATGATTACAATGTTTACCTTATTAATAGAAAATGCCATGATCATGTCAGATTCCTTATGAATGACCTTTGCCTTTCCTCCTGGATAGCCCAGATCAGCTTCAACCTAGAAAACATTGCTGAGGATTAGCTGTTGCTGTGTGACTCTACACAGACACAAACATATCACAGAATTACAGCTAGGTAAGAAGAAAATGTAGCAGCAGCAGGAAGAGTGAGTAGGGGGGGGGAGCATTAGTGTGTTAAGAATTAGTTTTGAAAATCTTCTCTCATGCACTGAAGTTCAATAATCCGACACCCCAATTATGAAGATTCCCAATGTGAATGCACAGTAATGATTACAAGAGATGGCCAAAATTTTTCACAGTTTATATATTTATTTTAGCTCTCCCTAAAATGCACAAAAATATTCTGTAATAAGTGAAATGTGTGTGAGAGAGAGTGTGTGTAGAGGTACGGTGAAGGACAGAGTCACAGTCAAAGAGAAAGTCAAAGGAGAGACATAGGAAGAGTTAGGAAATACAGCAGGGAGAGCCTAGGAAGATGAGGGGAAAGAATGAAGACTGGGGGAGGGGATCTGCAGAACTAGAGACAAATGGGAAGCAAGAAAAGTCAAGAAAGACCAGCTGAGTGTAAAAACAGACTCAGAACTGTGACAGAAATGGAGACAGGAAAGAGAAAGAAGAATCTAGAGCAGAGCAGAGCAGAGCTGGACACAGGCGGCTCCTATCCTCACTCAAGGAGGTATGAGCTTTAGTAAGTCTCTTCCTCAGCAAGGCAGTCACGGTTAGCATGAGAGGTGAGGTGTTAGCTCCAGAGAAGCGCATGGGAGACTACCTTGATATGGCACTCTTCTGCTACCGAGTTGAATCTGACCTGCTCCACATGTTCTTCTACAGACTACCAACACCACACCGTCACAAACACAAAACACATGCATAAAATAAATCATAAAGACAATGAAGAATTTCAAGCTATAATGGTTATCATACAAAGATGTCAAAATTGACTTCAAAAAATTAAGGTGAATAAAACAAAGTATCAAATAAACAAAGCAAAACAGCATAACTAAAGTTACTCTACCATATATACATGAAAACATAACTATTTCAAAATAAAAATTATTTGTGTACCATTTATGTAACTTAAAATTCTTCGAGCTATCTCTAAAAATAAGACCTACTTCTTTTGTGTTATATACATCTATATGTATGTACATGAGGTCACAGAAGGCCAGAATTCAGCACTGAGTGTCTTTCCTTGGTCACTCTCCACCTTATTTTTTGAAACAGGGTCTCTCACTGAACCTGGCACTCATCAATTAGCAGCCAGCAAACATCCTGGACCCTCCTGTTCTTGGCTCCTCAGTTCTGTTGTACAGACATGCTGCTGCACTGGGGCTTTGACCTGGGTGCCGGGGACTCTGACCTATGTCCCGATACGTGCACAGCCTGAGCTGTCTCCACAGTTATGCCATTAGTTTCTGCCCCTCCCCCGTCCATTTAATTTTGTATTTTTAATGTTCTAAGGACGGAACCCACAGCTTCATACCGCTAACAAAGCACCTTTTGTTTTCACTGTTTCACTCTAACTTATTACCAAATCTGAATAATCATATAATCAAAGAATTATATGATTATAATCAATATAAACAAATGTCTGAGAAGATGAGGTACAGGAAAGAAAGCATACTTGCTTGCACCCTGGATGACAAGTCCTAGGGGAGGTACAAATGGAAATATTTCTCTACTGTGGGAACCTCAGACAACATGCTCAGAACCTGAAACTTCTACCCAGTGTTCCTGACGTAACAATTTCAGTCCACTCAAATTCCTTGACCCTCCTTTGAGAACCACACAGCCTGGGTGACAATGAAGCACCCAGGAAAACACAGGGGCTCTACTGTTCTGAGAAGGGCTAACTCAGTGAAAGTCAGTCACTGAAGAAGCAGCTTGCTAAGTCAACTAGCTGGTTTTGACACATTTATTAATTTGACAAAATCTTGATTTGTGGAATATTTTTCTTTAACTTATTTGATGAATAAAGCTATCTTCTTATATATGCCAAAAATTCCAAATGTTTTAGAATTAGCCAATATGTCAGTTTTTGTTTTTTAAATATTTTATTTATGTGCATGTATGTATGCTTTTTCAGTGTATATACCACATGTGTGTGGGTGACCATAAAGGCCAGAGAGGGTGTCAGATCCCCTGGAGTTGGAAACAGAGGTAGTTGTGAGCTGCCAGATACAGAAGCTAGGAACAGAACACAGGTCTTCTGAAAGAGTAGCAAGTACTGTTAACTGCGGCATGTTCTCTCTCTCTCTGTCTGTCTGTCTGTCTCTCTCTCTCTCTCTCTCTCCTTTCCTCCAAGGATTTAAGAATTTTACCAGTATTTTACTAACCAATTTACCAAATTTGTTGATCACCAAATTACTACCCCAAACCTACAAAGATAAAGCACACCTTTTGGAGATTTTATTTCTAGCCTATTAATCAGATTTTAATCTTAAAAGACTTATATTTTCCAAAATTCTTTTCTTAAAGAAAACGTATTTTCTTTTTTTTGAAATGTAGTTTTTTAATATTTATTTTTATTTTATGTGAATTGGTGTTTTGCCTGCATAACTGTGTAAGGGTGTCAGATCTTGGAATTAGAGATAGTTGTTAGCTGCCATTGGATGCTGGGAATTGAACTCAGGTCCTCTGGAAGATCAGTCAGTGCTCTTAACTGCTGAGCCATCTCTCCAGCCCCAAGAAAACATATTCTCAACAGATCTATACTTTTTGATACAGTAGCCACTAAACATGTGGCCATCCAAAAGTAAATTACACGTTCAGTCATATGGGCCACATCTCAATGCTCAGGCACAGGTGGCCACTCAACCCTAGACAAGAGAGTCACTTCCTTTAGTGTACAAAAGTCAAAAGGGAGCCTTACCAAGAATTAAAACACAGTTTTTATAAACTGTTATATTTAATGATTTAAAGAACTAAACACTCAGAAAATACAGTCCTTCAAAGATTTGGCTTTTGTGAATAACAATCTTATAACGGAGCAAGCATCTTTCATTTTCCAATCACTTTTTTAGGTTTCCACACTGTGGAATATGAAATGAGCATCAGTCACCATTAGGAATGCTATAGCCAGAGCAAACAGTGTACCTCTGTGAGTTCCCTAACAAATACTTTATCAGTAATTTCAATACCGCTAGAGTATTTGTTGTCAAAAAAAGCTCACCAGGACTCACTACAGCTCCTTCTTATCCTTGAATACACAGGCAAAACACTGGGCTATTCTTAAGGACTAGCCACAGGTATTATCCATGTACACAGATAATGATTGAACAAGAACAAGTATAAATGTTGTTGGCCTAGGTATGGGAAAAGCCTCAGCAGTTCTACACTTGACCTTGGGAAGTTGCCCCATATAGACTGTTCCTCTCCATTTTCATCTTTTTAAATGAAATGTAATTCATTTATCTCTTCTCACAGATTGTACTTGCCATCCCTTTAATTGTTTCTGACACTGTCTGCTGCTCTGCAGTCTGTCTTCTGCCTCACAGAAGGACAAAAGGCAGTGAAATGCTCAATAAAATACCCTCTAAGAAAGAGATTCCTTCCAGCACCTAAATTCCTGATTCTTCTTCACTCATGCACGCACTACTAATATTGGTTTAGGAATCACCATACAAGAATAAACCTGTGCCTTAATTTTTAAAAAGTATTCGTCCTTCATCTAGCTTTTGGTATTCCTGTAGTTTATTCTCCCACAATGTTCTTAAAATTTTTATTTCAAAACCTGTTCATTGGTGTTGGAGAGATAGTCAGCAGTTAAGTGCATATTGCTCTTATAGAAGACCCATGTTCACTTCCCAGCACCCATATCAGGAGTTTGTAAACCACCTTAACTCCAACTCCAGTTCTAGGGAATCAGAAGCCCTTTTCAATTTGAAAAAAAAAAAAAAAGAGAGAGAGAAAGAAAAAAACCTGTTCATTTATAAATAAAAAATAAGTAGCATGCTTAAAGAGCAATGTTATGTTTTAAATCATGTATTTAAAGGATTCATCACAGAGTATACCCATTTATATGTTAGGCTTCAGGAACCATTTAATGCAAAGTTATTATATGTAACAGTTCAACAGCATTTATTTAAAGGAATTACCAATTGCCACTTGAATACATAATTTATCATGGAACTTGCACTGTTTCATTGCTATGAAATGAAAATAAAGTTTTATATAAAAGTTCACTGCAGCTTAATAACCTTTGGCTGCTTACTACTCAGGACGTCTAAAAAATAACCCATCCAAAATAAAATTTCAAAATAAGTCAAGTACTAAAAATCAGATATGTTAAAAAGAGAGATGAAAGAAAAACTATAATTGATAAAATTAATCTCAGAATACCTCACTTTGCTTTCTCTTCTTAGTGAAAATGTATCTAATAAATGTCTCCTGAAGAACTTCCTGTTTGACGAGGAAATGCCAGAGTCGTTTGACTGGAAGTGCAGATGCATCCCGAGATCTGTCCGAGGGACAAATGTTTGACAGACCAATCAGCTCATAGAACACAGCTTTTGCAGACATTTTCTTTACAGCCTCCAAATGTATTCAAAGAACACAGCTAGCCACTCAACAAACCTTATCATTTATTTCCCTCTTAATTTTAGTTTTCCTGAAAGTAATTGCTTGACCTAATCATCAAATTTCCAATGACATTGAATAAACTGGGGGAGATAAATATCAAGTGACTCATTTCTTTTCTTTTCAAATTATACTCTAGGCTGTTTGCATATCAAAAGTATATTGATGATCCTCTGTATAGTTATTGTTAACTCTTCCACATTTTAAATTCTTTTTACTATGTTTTTTTTTTGATAAATACAAAATAAAGAAGGAAAAAAAAAGTATATTGATGAATAACAGACAGCATTTCCAATGCTTAAGAATATCATCTTGTGAACACTACTCTAAATATGGTTGGTTCCTTCAAAAGAAAGCATGCAGTCAGACATGTTTAATCTGGTTTAAATATTAATATTGTGCATGTGCATCAAGATTTCTCATATCAACCTACAAAAATACTCTTTTTATGTTTTAATGTATGAGTCAAAAATAAGTTTTGAAAGCACACTGCTCATCAAAAGGGCTGAGGAGAACAGGTAGAGCATCAAAATAACAATAAAAATAAATTACCCACAAAAATGTAACAGTGATTGCAATGAAGATTACTATCAAATCTCTCCCAAGAGTAGAAAACACAGAAGATAATGAAAGACTTTTTTCCTAACTACAGAAGTAATGTATCAACAGAAGTGGTGAAGCATGCCTTAAATTCCAGCACTTGGGAAACAGAGATAAGCAGATCTCTTTGAGTTGGAGGCCAGCCTGGTCCACAAAGCGAGTTTAGGACAGACAGGCTACACAGAGAAAGCCTCTCAAAAAAACCAAACAAACAAAGAGCAAAACAAAAACTATAGAACACTGCTGAATACTGGCTGCAAGTTCACAGTAAAGACAACTCTGAAGGCTACTGGCATACTCTGTCAAACTGTTTCCTAGAAAAGTTAAAGCAAGCTATACTATCATCAGGGCTCTAAGAAGTTTCTTACTTGAATGGAGTATTTTCAGGTTCCAACATTGCTTTGTTTCGAAGAACAGCTGGCCCAGCTCCCACTGAGAGGTCAGTTGGATATGTATTGACATAGTTAGGAGGTGGACCTTCAAAGTGATCCATTTTCTCCTGCAGAATCTGTTCCCAGTTCTCCAAGTTTTTAATTACAGCAATTCCTAATGGTGATGTCACAGGGAGTTCTAGAAGGTAAGAAAATCAGGTCACTACACATCTGCAAAATCTAAACTCTTAGAGCCAAGACTTCTGAAATAGACAAATCTGAACACATCAATCTTGTAAGACTTAGTTTGAATCTTAATACTTTCAACAAAACAGAAGGCACTAAAATGAGCAGAGAAAAATGTCCAGCTTCCCTGGTCTAGATTCTTATTCTTTCAGTCTTCTAGGCAGACTGTAGATTTTAATATCAAATTTAAACCACAGATCGAGCCAGCAACAAAAGACTTTGAAAAATAGCTAATACAATATTTTTAAAATATTAAATGTCCTTCTATATGGATTTTGAACACTAACTTTATAGCAATTTATTATACTAAACAGCACTGACTTTTGTAGTGGTTTGAATAAGAATGGACCTCACAGAATCATGTGTTTGAATATTTGGTCCATAGGGAATGGCACTATTAGGGGGTGTAGCGTTCTTGTCATAGATGTGGCTTTGTTGGAGTTAAGTGTGTTACTAAAGGGTGGGCTTTGAGGTCTCAGACACTCAAGCCAATTCATTTTTGCTACCTGTGGATCTAAGAAGTAGACCACTCAGCTTCTTCTCCAGCACTGTGTCTGCCTGCATTCTATCATGCTTCTCATGGTGACAATAATGGACTAAACCTCTGAAACTATAAGCCAGCTTCAATTAAATGTTTTCTCTTGTAAGAGTTACTGTGGTCATGATATCCCTTCACAGCAATAAAATCCCTAACTAAGACAACTTTCAACTTCCAAACTCACCAGAGAATTCCAGTCCAGCAATAGGAAAGAAATTCTTAATATTGTAAAGTGCCAGCTTAACCATTGTCAAATGTAGAAGAGCCCAGCTGTTTGGGAAGAGAAAACAAAACAAAACAAAATAAGCAAACAAGAAAACTACTTACCAACCTAGAAACAGAATGATAGAAAAAAGTAATGATGCCCCTATCAACTGTTTGGCCCAATTTCAACCCAGATTACACAAAAATGGCTTAGTTATAGTCATTAAAAAAAAAAGCTTTAGGAAGAGTGTGGTGGTGCACACCTTTGATCCTAACACTTGGAAGGCAGACAGGTGGATCTCTATGAGTTCAAGTCCACCCTTTTCTACATGGTGAGAGGGAGAAAAGAAGGGAGGGAGGGAAGGGAGGGGGTGGGAAAGAAACTTTAACAATGTATCATATTTCAAATAAAAAAATTACCTAAGAAAAAATATTTCTCATATACTCCCACAAAATTTGGTAGCCTATTATTCATTCATTGATGTGTTAAGTTCTAAAAGCATGTTACATTTTTTTCCTCATTAAAATGTTAGTTTTATAATTTTCTTGGAAGCTATTCTAGAAACTACCTGAAAGGTAAAGAATTCTTAAATTATATCATTTTTAATATAAATTTATCATATTATTTATTTATTTAAAAAAACAAATTTGAAAGCCAACATGGTGTCAAATGCCTTTAATATCAGCACTCAGAAGCCAAAGGCAGGCGGAGTTTTGGCCAGCCTGGTCTACATAGCAAGTTCTAAGCCAGTCAGGAATACATAGGTAAACTCTGTCTCAATTTTTTATTTTTGGTTTTTGCTTGGCTGATTATTTTGAATACTAGTCTAGCATAGTATTCAGAGAGTTCTCTGCCTACCCTGCTAGGGTTAAAGATGTGAGTTACCTCATCCAGCTACATATAATTATAAATAATATCAAGTTTTCTACAAAAGAAGATCAAAAGGGAAAGAAGGGTTCATTTACCTATAGGAATTAGGATCTTGGTGTTCCTGTATTTGTATGTCTGAAAAAAAGGCATCATCTTCTTCATCATCACTGTGAACACTTTCATCAGAATCATATATGACACCACTATCAGATAAAGGAAGAAATGGCTGCAATAAAAGGGAAAGCCACTGGTAAATATATAATTTCATAACATACTAAATAAAGAATTTACAAAGCACATATTTAAACATTTCTAAAGTATTTCAACATACAGCTTTAACCTGATCTAAAACTGAATACATTAAGTTGTGCCAAGCTAATAAGTAAAATCTCTTTTTGCAGGCTCTAGATCCACAAAAGTCAAGATTACTAGGGAGTTACAATTCTTCCTGCTTTTCTTTTGTGTCTCTTTCCTGCACTCACAGGCCAGAGCACAGTGTGGTTTGTTGTTGTTTTTCTGTGCTCTGGGCTTCCTTATTCTTTCCCTGAAGCTCCTTGCCTCTCTGCGGCAGACAAGTATGCCCTCCACTCCTAAATCAGACAGCAGCGTGGCTGTCTCTCTTCCTCTTCTCCATCTCCCTCCTGCACACAACTGCCAAGAGTTTGTCTTTTGTGGAGTTTTTCTGTATGAATCTTATTTTGGATCCTAACTTGCAAACCCAACTATATGAAAACATTAAGCTACAAAGGAAAAGTGTAAATAATGGATACTTGATGCCTTTTAAAGTAAGTTAATATTAGTGTGGTTCTTTTTAAAATATGCTCTTTTGATGTTTGGAGAGATGGTTCAGTGGTGACTCACAACTACCTGCAATGCCATTTCCAGTAGATCCAACACCGACACCCTCTTCTGGCCTGCTTGGACACTACATGCATGTGCTACACAGGCAGGCAAAACACCTATACACATAATTTCGTTAAATAGCTGGGTGTGATGGCATACACCTTTAAAATAAATCTGTTCTTTGTTGTCTGTCTGTCTGTTTTTAAAGGACAGCTGACCACAAACTGCCACCCCCTTGTGCCCACATTTCTAGTACTAGTGCAGGGATTACAGCTGTGTGCCACCAAATCTAGCTTTAAAGCACTCTTGTAAAAATCATGTATTTATTCCATGTGTGTACGCACGTGAGTGGGCACGCATGGACTATGTCGCACAGATCAAGTCAAAGGACAGCTAAAGGAGTTCTCCCCTCCCACCATGAGGGTACTGAGGCTTGAACTCCATTACCAGACTTTGCAGCAAGTGCCTTTTCCCAATGAGCCATCCTGCTGCCCTCCTCCAAACCCCTATGTCAAGCAGATTTTTAAAAATTATTATGTGAGCATGCCTGTCATGGTCAGTACACTGGGTAAAATTGGTTCTCTGCGAACTGTAGGAAGTGAACACAGGGATCCTAGCTAGCACAGAAAGCATTTAGTCCCCAAGCCATCTCGACAGCTCCAAAACCCTTTGTAAAACTTAAATGCTGCCCAGGTGTAAGGAGCCATGTCTATAGTATAAGCACATATGAGGTTGGGGACAGAAGGACTGGGGTAAGTTCAAAGCCTGTCTACACAGGCAACATGGTGAGACCCTGTGTTCAAAACACTAAATATTTATAAATGAAATATTGTGAAGCCTACATTTGTGTCTAACTCCTCAATGGTAAATGAAGGTAAAATAATTGTCCATTGAGTTGACAATTTTTGAAACTAGGTGATAGATAAAAATTTAGAAATTATTTTTCCTATTGTATATATCTGGCATTTTCCATATCAGAAAAAAATTAATGATAACTATATGCATTTTTTTCTTTTCTTTCTTTCTTTTTTTTGAGAAAGGGTCTCACTATGTATCCTTGACTGGCCTAGAACCAGCTATGCAGACCAGGTTGACCTCAAATTCACATATATCCACTGTCTATGGAGTGCTGGGATTAAAAGTAAGCATCATCACACCCAGCTAGCTATATGTTTTTTAATGTTATAAAAATTGTTCACCCTATAATGTTAATTTAAAAAAGCAAAACATAAAGCTACATGTAATGATCCAATTATATATTTTTAAAATAATAATCCTATTCTTCTTAACACAAGCCAGTCTCAAATTTGTAATTTTCCTACATCTACTTTTTGAGTGCTGGGAATATAGATGTGACAATTTTCTGGCATATTTTTTCTTAGTATGTTTTTCATCTTCTAAATTTTCATGACTTTATATTAGTCATGAGAAAACATCTTAAAATTAAAATAAGTTGGCCTACTTACTACCATTTATAAATCTTAATGTTGTCACCATTTACCTTAATGATGTGGGCTTTACAAATCACAAGGAGAAATCTTTAATGGGAAATGTGGAATCCCAGAGTTGGCATTTCTTACGAGTTCCTGAGGTCTGTTGATGCTGCTATTCTAGAACATACTTTGCATACCACTAAATAACTAGAAATTCTAAGACAGCAATGCTCCACAAACTATTTCTAAGAACAGTATAGCATAGAAAGAAAACAGAAGCTATTCAATGCCTCAGTAACTCTAAAACCCAGGTAGTGGTGGTGTCCATGCCTTTAATCCTAGCACTCAAGAGGCAGGCAGATCTTAGTTCAAGACCAGCCTGCTCTACAGAGTGAGTTCCAGGACAGACAGGGCTACACAGAGAAACCCTGTCTCAAAAACAACAACAATAACACTAAAATACAAGGTCTTATTGGCATGAACAGCAAGGTAACTACAGTTTTAGCTCACACAAAAGAGGAGATATAACAAGAGCAAGAAATAAACTCCCCTATTTATGTAGGAAAGCAAGTGTCATAGTGCATGCACTAATTCTCTGCTTTTGAGAAACAAAGGTATCACGGCACCTCACCACAGCCTGATGAATCCTCCTCTAAATTTATGCTGATCAAGATAACTGCTGATAATCAACAGAAGAAGATTATGGAATAAACAGGAATCCCATCAGTTTAAAATATGAGTTTATAATATGTTCATAAACTGACTTTTGGCTTGTATCTAAGTCCCAAATAATTTTAATTTCTCCCATCTATTATCACTTGATAACTGCTTAATTTTCTAGAAATATCTGTTTCTAAACTTGAGAGATTAAATTCCTAAACTGAGGTGACTGAACAAAAATCTAGTCCATCATTTGGATGTGACACATACACTAGAGTCCATAAACCAAACACATTTAAAGCCTGCACACGTCATACCCCTTACCTTTGCAACAAAATAATCCCACATACTAAGTTCAGGAGGAATAAATTTTTCTTTGTAAGATGGTCTTTCTGTAGGCACTGGTGGTGGGGTGGCATCTTTTACGGGCCTTCCAGGGACCAGCATTCTCATGTTGAATCTCCTTCGGTGTTTATCTATGTCTTCAGAAGGAACAGGAGGGGCTGAATGAGATTTAAAGGTCAACATTAGTTTACAGACTTAACCTTTCTTCTGTTCTTCCTCTTGCCATGCTATACTCTAGACTAATTTTTTATATCAATGCTTCTAAACTTTCCTAGTTACTGTACCAATTTTCCATGGCAAAGAAGCAGGTGGACATCATCCCATGAAGTTACTTGCTATACAAACTATGGATTAAGTGAGTCCTATAAGACACATTAAGATGAGCTAGGGAGATGGCTTAGCAGCTAAGAATACTTACTACATTCACAGAAGCCCCAGATTTGGTTCCCAGAACCAATTTCAGGCATCTCACAACTAAATATAAGTCCAGCTCCTGGGGATCTGATACTTCTAGGCTCTAAGGACACCTGCACTCAGGCATGCATGGGCACGCACACACACACACACACACACACACACACACACACACACACAAAACTATTTTTAAAGATGCATTAAAGAAATGGCATACTCTCTAAGCATTCACAAGAGTTACTGAGTGACTGTTTCAGACTATGGTTCAAGAACTGATTCAAGATCTGGGTGTAGTGGAGCACACTTTTAGTCGCAGCACTTGGGAGCCAGAGACAGGCAGATCTCTAAGTCAGAGGCCAGCCTGGTCTACTGAATGAATTCCAGGGTGAGACCCTGTCCCAAAAAATCAAAATCAAACAAACAAACAAACAAAAAACTGATTCAAGAACATACAGAGTATAAGAATATACAAATATATTTTTTAAATAGCAGAAGCACAATGAGAAAGGAGAAAAAGAATAAATGGCCAAAACAGTCTGTGTAAATGAGAGGTAAAGCACTTGGGTAGAAAAGAGCTATAACTGCAGTAATAACAAGGTCAACTTGGAGAGTCAGAGCAGGGCTAGTCTGTCTGTGGACCTGAGGCTAGGAGCTCCAGGACAGCCAGAGCTACACAGAGAAACCCTGTCTTAAATAACCAAAAAGAAAAAGAAAGTGTACAACTCAGTGGTGTTTACTACATTTATAATGTTGTACAGTGACCACCTCAACCTAGTTCAAAAGCACTGTCATCACAAGTGAAAACCACAGGCTCTTCTGCATCTGCATTTTGTCTATTCTAGATAAGTCACACACGCAGAGTTAATAACGTGTTTTGATGCCTGGTTTCTTTTGACCTAAGTTTCAAGGCTCATTAACATTACAGTATATATTAGTATTTAATCCCATTGGAGGCTGAGAATACTTTACTGGATGTAAATATCACTACTCATCTACTTATTTTTTATTTATAGACATGTATTAGATATTCTAGTGGGTTTCTTTTTTAAAGATTTTTTGTTTTTGTTTTTTAAAGATGTATTTATTTTATTTCACATGCATTGGTGTTTTGCCTACATATATATCTGTATGAAGGTGTCCCTAGAACTGGAGTTAGAGAGAGCTGTGAGCTGCCACGTAGGTGCTGGGAATTAAACCCAGGGCCTTTGGAAGAGCAGCCAGTGCTCTTAACTGCTGAGCCATGTCTCCAGCCCCATCAATGGGTTTCACTACAACACTTTCAGACATATAAGGCATGGGATCAATTGACCTTCCATTACCATTCTTGTCCCCTCCCACTCTGCTGATCCTCTTCCTTTTCTGCATCCATTTTTTTCCAGGGTCTCACTATGTAGCCCTGACTGGTGTGGAGTTCACTGTATAGACCAAGCATAGATCCACCTGCCTCTGTCTCCCAAGTACTGGATTAAAGGCATGTGCCACCACACCTGGCTTCCTGCCAGTCTTTTTGTATGTGTGTTACAATCCAATGAGCTTCATTCTGGTTGCTTGCATAAGCGCGGGTTATTTACCCACTTACACTTGATGGTAAACCACGATTATCTCATCCTCCCAGGACCTCTATGTTTATTCTACTGCATAGCTGATCCTCCACAAAGTATACTGGGTGGCTTGTTAGAAAACATAAGACTGCCATTACTTAAGATCCTACATCATTCTCTCTGTCCACAGACCAACAACTGAAGGCTATACTGTGACTCAGAAGACCCTAAATGGCCTTGTTCCCAGTTACTTCTCCAACCTCACCTTAAACACTAGTCTCCCAATCAATGACAAGTCTGATGGCTTCTTAGAAAAGAAATTCAATCTTCCCTTTGCTCATTGTTTCTTCCATCTGCCTGGAGTGCTCTGATCCTGGACATCTACATGGGGAAATCACAGACCTCCCTAGAGATCTGCTGCAAATGCAGCCTGATCAAAAGCACATCTCTTTGTCATCCTAACTAAAGCGGCCCCAGGCCCATTACCTACCATTTTCTAGCTGTTAGCCTATAAAGCCATGTCCTCCTCTGAGCTCTGAAGTTAAGTCCCACTTAAAGCAAGATACCTGCTTCTGAATCTCTGTCTTGCCTTTGATTCTCTTGGGAGCTCGCCCCTCCTTTTTTCTTTCTCTCTCCCCTTCCTCCATCTCTACTACCATAACTTCTGTTATCATAACCTTCTCTATTAATCATAACCTTACCTCTCTGACAATAAAACTCTTTTCTACATAGAAACAGCTTTAAATGTCTCCAGTGCATCCATAGAAATCTGCCACCAGATAACCCAGTAAATTCGTGCAATACCAAATCTGCACAAAATCCTGACACTACCATCCTAACTAAAGCAGCCCCATCCCCATCCTTCACCATTCTCTTCCTACTGCCCCTGCTTGCCTTGTTCTTCTCACACATGCAGACTAGAAGACATCTCAATAGACAGTACACTTAGGGAATGAGTGGACAAAAGATGAATGCACCCTCAGAAGTTTTAAACAAGCATGACTTAATGGAGAGCATTAACACAAATAGTGAGGGGCAGCTCATTGGGAGAACACTTTTTTGAACAGGCACAAAGTGTAGGGTTTGATCCTCAGCACTGACAGAAAATAGCTCACAATTACCACAAACAAAAAAAATGTTTCAAATTTAAAATGCACTGCTATTTGGTGGGGCGAAAGGAGAGCAGAAGCCTCAGTAGTGACATCACATCTCTCACCACACCTGAACTCAAGCACAGGCATTGAAAACAGAGGTAGAAGTGTGTCATTTAAACTCATATCCTAGCTTTATTCTAGTTTTAGCTATTTATTATCCTAAAAAGAATTACTCTATTCTGAAGATAAATAGCTAAGGCATTAAAAATCGTATTTTGCCTTTAAAAGTTACTTATATTTATATACAGTATTTGTGTCAGGTATCTTACCTGCAATACTTTCTGATTGTCTCCGAGGCTTCACAACAAGCTTCACACCCCCTCCAAAAACAGCAGCCCACATTCGATTATTTAAGGGGTGGGCTGCAAGTCGAAACAGTTCATTGGAAGAATTTGTGGCAAGTGCATGTATTAGTAGGCTTAAGTAAACAGCAACAACCGCTTCACACAAGAGGACATTCAGTTTTGGCTGGTCTTCATCTTGGGCAGAACTCAAGAGATTAATAAGTGAGCTCACACCTGTAACAGCATAAAATATCATAAAAACATTAGTATAAAGTACAAAAAAAAGCCACACATAGTTACAGCTTAACTAAACTAAGTGCCTATTCCTTATAAAACAGCATTTTTATAATGTAAGTATTAAAATAATTAGGGAATAAATTATAATCTATAGGATGAAGAGCGAGCCACTTACAGCCACAACACAGGTCAGCTGGAGAGGACAGGGAGAAGCAAAGCTAGCTCTTCCTTACAGTGGCATTTCCACTTCCAGCTGTGGCAGTTTGAGTGGCCCTATTAGGAGGGGTGGCCTTTTTGGAGGAGTGTGTCATTGGGGTTGTACTCTGAGGTTGCAGTAGCCTATGCCAGGGTGTGTCTGTCGCTCTCCCTGCTGCCTGCAATTCTGGATGTAGACCTCTCGCTACCTCTCTAGCACTGTGTCTGCCTTCATGCCACCATGCTTCCTGACATCACAATAGTGGACTAAACCTCTGAATGTAAGCCAGCCCCAATTAAATGTTTTCATTTAACATGTGGTCATGGTGTCTCCTCATGGCAATAAAACCCTAACTAAGGCAATGGTGAAGGAGCATAGAATTAAGAAGTCCCTGTACAGTAACCCCACAAGCTTTCTGACTCAGACAGTAAGCAGCACCGTACACCAAAACTGCATATTTTATTACTTCAAATGTTACTATTATGAAGGAAGAAAAGCAATAACTTTATAAAGGAAAACTGACAGAAACATCTCAGCAAGCAATCAAGTTAAAAACAAGTGACAACAGCTGACAGGCACCTCTAGATACTTTACAATGAAAGGGCACTTTGTCTTTCTCAAATATATAATATGAATCTAACATTAAGTAACAAATTAGAAAGGCCCAATTTGAGAATCCTTTAAAACTGACCAGACAGTACACAGTGTCAAGGTTGGGAAATACAAAAAGAAGGAAAACTAGACACAGTAGAGTTATACAACTGAGTCCAGCACTCAGGAAGCAGAGGCCAGACGGAACTGTGATGCCTAGCAAGACTGTATTAAACCCTCAAACAGAAAAAAGGAACACAGAAAACGATGGAAGTGAGGGAAAAAGGAAGAGAGGACAGGAGGAAGGAAACAGGGAAGAAGAGGCTTTAGCTATCATTCAAGGAGACTAATGGAGTTATCCCAGGTATATGTTACACTGGCCAACTGATGACAATGAAATCTGAAAAGGTCTCAATTAGAAGACAATATATTCTATCAGCATTGAGATGTTAAATTTGGTAACCATTCTGTTCTTACATTAAAAATACACTGAAATATTTAAATGGAAAAAAATATTTTGCCTACAACCAAATCCAAACATCTCAGAAAAATACACACACACAGAAAGTAGACCAGTAACCCAGGTGTGGTGATCCATGTCTGCAATTCCAGAAGCAGGAGGACCACTATAAGTTCAAAGTCAGCCAAAGCTACACAGTAAGACCTTATCTAAAAAAGGCAAAAGATGCTGTCTTAGTCACTGTTCTATGGCTGCAAAGAAACATCATGACCAAGGCAGCTTATAAAAGAAAGCCTTTAATTGGGAGCTTGCTTACAGTTCAGAGAGTTAGTCCATGAACATCATGGCAGGGAGCAAGCAGGCACAGTGCTATGGTAGTAACTGAGAGTTCACACATCTCATCTACAAGTTGCAGGCAAAGAGAGAGAGACTGAGCCAGTGTGGGTTTTGGAAATCTCAAAGCCCACCTCCAGTGACACACCTCCTCCATCTAGGTCATACCTTCTAATTCACATACCCTAAATTTCACTAATTGGAGACCAACCATTCAAACAAGTGAGGTTATGGGGGCCATTTTCATTCAGAACACCACAAAAAGAAATGAACAGCAAGTATGTTAAAATATTTTTAGGAGAACTATATAAAAATTCAAGGTGATTGCATAAAAAGATCTTTAGACTCTTTACATTTTGCAAGCCTGAGATTATTTAAAATAAAGAGAACAGTTTCTAGAAATTTTTGCTTAAATTAATTTAAAATACAGCAGGATATGGACAGAATGGAGAAGGTTCTTCTTTTGTTATGCCTTACATCTTTCTGTGAGTATATTCATGTGCATACAGTGTGCACATATCAGAAAAGGGCATAGACATCCTGGAGCTGGTGTTACAGTTTTGAGCCTCTGATGTGAATGCTGGAAAATGAACTTTGGTCCTCTGAAAGAGCAATACTCTTAATTGCTGATTCATCTCTCCAGCCCAGAGGGAAGGTTTAAAATAACTATTGTGGAAAGTGAGAAAGAATACTAACAAGAGGATACAGCATGAAACAGATACCGCAGAAAGGTCACTTCTGCTCTGGTATATAAATTACACTCTTGAAACTGTATCTTCTCTCTACCTACAACAGCATGTCTATGACACTGATGAGAGTCTATTCCTAAATTCTCACGGTAACTGAAATTCTCATGAAGTGATGAGCCCTTCTTATTATGTTGATAACCATAGCTGCTATTTTAAGCATACCTTTCTGAGCATTCCCAAAATACTATGACATTTAAAACAGCTAATTCACAGCAGAAAACATCAACAAGCAAAATTTACAAACTCAAAAGGAAACAAAACCACTAACTGTACAGAAAGCAACATCAGAAAATTCGTCAATAGTTTTGAAAAGGGATCATCAAAAAAAAATTTAGGGGCTTGGGGACATGACTCAGTGGATAAGGTGCTAAATGCACCGAGGTACAGATCCAAGTTTGACTCTCCAGAACCTATATGAAGCCAGGAATGGTAGCATGTAGTGGGAATTCATTCTGCAAAGTATCTTTGAGGTACAAGCCTTAGGGTGTGACTTCTGATCAGAATATGTGATCCTAAAGTGCAGAGAGAGAAGAGGGTATGCTCTCTTCTTGGTGTGGATTTAGACAGCTGGATCCCCTGTTCCCAGGCACCAAAGAGAACAGTGATGGCTGTTCACTTGGTTCTGTACCCATGAGTCTACCTCCCCCTTAAACAGACAAGTGTGGATTTCATGTAACAGCAGCATGTCTACAATCCCAGCACTCCTGTAACTAAATGAGAGGAGAGCACAGGAAAACCTCTGTAAGCTTTGGGATCCAGTACTGGATACTAAAGTGATCCTATCTCAGAGAAAGCAGATAATCAAGACCAACCTCCAAGGTTGTCTTCTAAACTCTTTTACAGAAATACATACAGATATACAAAAGTATTTTGTAATTGCAGTGCTGCTGAGGTGCCTCCGTGTGAAAAGGCATCTGCTGCCAAGCCTGACCAACCTGATTTTTGATCTGCAAGACCCACAAGGTGAAAAGAGACAACAGAAAAGACTACCCACAGTTGGTCTGTAAATTTCATGTGTGCCATGGCAGGAGTGACCGCTACACCTCTCTCTCTCTCTAAATAAGTAACTGTAATTTCTTTTAATTACAAAATAATTTGGAAAAAACCACCCCCACTACAACACACCACTGAAATTCTCACCAGGCCACTGAGCAGGAGCCGAGTTTGGTGTAGCATGCTCTTCAATGCTTTCTGTCCTGAGTCGTCGACGATCACTTAAGAGAAGCCCTTGATAAGCCATCCCAGTGAACTGATTTCCTTCCGTCTGACTGCTAAAACAAACAGGTACAGTTACTGCACTACAGGAGGAAGCGAGCACTGTACTTTACATAAATCTATTTCAGAGGATTATAAAAAGATCAAAAGTTTTTGACACTGAATTCACTTTTGCAATAAGAACATATTTTAGAATTTTTTGAAATTAGTTACAAATGTTTATTGATAGTCTTTAAAACAAAGCATCCATTTTTCCTACCCTGGGCAGATGATTTAGTGCTTTTCAGGAGCCTCTTAATATTGTAAGACACTTTCTACATGTGCTCACTTTTTAAAGTTGGAGGTCTTGTCTCTGTTAGCTAGGGACACAGCAGACAAAACAGTTCAGGGTCTGAGTTGACTATAATTCTTAGCTCTGCAAAACTACTTAAGCTTAGCTGTATATTCAGAGCTAAAAACCAGTAAATTATATCAGGGATATCTAAATCTAAGACCAATGCCACTCAAAACTGATTCCCATCTCTAAAGAGCTTGTGGAAACAGAAAATAAAAAAGCAAAAGGTAGAGCTGGCTGCAAAGACGAAGTCATAGCTGAGCCTAAAATCACACACCAGAAAGCAATGACTCTGGACCACATTTGGTGCCATCTTAGCCAGTGACTGATGAAAACAATTTATCTATGGTCAGTAGATGACCATGTCAACTAAATCAAAATTTTCTTCCCTACTTAAAATTTCAAATCTTTGAAGTCATTTAAGTATGGGCTAATTAGGATAAAAACACAATGTCCCCATAAAAGGCAGCTAGTGTTGTAAGAAAAAGTCTAGGCATATAGTCATGTATGTGTGTGTGTGTGTGTGTATATCATTAGATATATGTATATTTCTACTATTTTTTCATTTATTAATGTACTTTATTTCAATCTACATCATACGTCTAAGTGATTCCATTTCTCACAAAGTATGCTATCCTAGTCATTAAAATGCAAAGTATAAACAGATACAGGCAATTTGATATTTAGACAAGCTCAAATTATTTTTAATTGATATGATTGTCTGACATAGTAGTGCAGACCTGTAATCCCAGCTTCTCAGAAGATGAGAAAGGATGACCAAAGTTCAAGGCCTGCCTGAGCTACAGAGTGAGGCTCAAGCTTGGGAAACTCGCTGAGGCATGTCTCTAAAAGCAGATATCTGGGGAAATATGACTGCACACCAGGTACAATGGCCTATAGTTGACCCTCAGTACTGCATAAACAAATAAAACTGATACCATCAACTGTCTTCTATATCACACATAATAGTATAAGTTAAATTAATATTTTTAAGTTTTTTTTTTAATTTCAGCTAAAAATCAGTTAACCAAGTAAGAGCTGACCCAGCTTCAGAGAGTAACCTCTGAGGGGACCAGGGTTCTCTAGTATAAAATATTATGCACAATAGAATCTTCTTTCCAGTAAATAAAAGACAGTAACTAAGATAACTCATATTACTGCTTGTCATAATCTATATTTCTCTTTTGTTCCTAGGTGACATCTAAACTAACCAACTAATTATTATTTTCTTTCTGGGTCTATTTTATCCACTAAAGTACACATATCATTTATACTAGGGGATTATTTTCAGCCCTAAGAAATAGAATCCTATAAAAATCTGGAGCAGTTGAATGTTTTGCTGTATTAAACTATTTGGGGTGGTTTATTTATTTATTTTATTATTTTTACCTGTAGCTATGACTGTCACATAATGCTTGGTAAATTGATGCAGACAGTGATGCTGCTAGTGAATGAAGTGTGTGCACCTAAAACCAAAACAGCCACAATTACAATTTGTACTAACATTTCTATACAACAGCAATATCTTAAAAGTTAAAAAATACTGAGGAGATTCGCGATATCATAAATAAAACAGGACCCTACTTTTAAACTAAGTCATTTAGCTTTCTAGGCATGCCCAATAACAAAGCTGACTACTCGGACATATCTTTATCAGATATAAATTTGCTGTGAGCCTAACATTTACCAGGCCCTAGCAGACTAGTGCTAAGGAGACTAGGTTGTGTCCTAAGCTACAACAATTAACTTACATAGTAATGTAAAAGGAAAATTGAAACCAACTATACACAGAACTTTCAGAGCTTTCATTTAAGCTCTGCCTTATGAAACTATTCAAGATTCAATCTTATCAGTAAAAATGGCTGTACTGTGAATAAATCAAGCACTGTGTGCAATGGCCTATTTCCAGAAAGCAAATAATTTAATTAGTACTCATAGGAAAGGGAAAAATCATAAAATATTTGTTTTTAGAAAGTTTAAAATTCTACATAAAATATTTTTTAAAAACTTGATTCAGCACTTTCAGACTCATAAATTTCTTAAATTCAAAGGGACTTCAGAGGTATTCTCATGCTTTTAAAAGCCTTGTCCAAGCTGGGCAGTGGTAGTGCACACTTGGCAGAGAAATCTGTCTCAAAAAAACAGGGGCCAGAAAGAAAAAAAGGCTTATTCAAATTCTAAGGAGGGGAGCATTTTCCAATTTGCATTTATCTTTTTTATTTCTTAGCCTAACAAATAATGTAAGCAATGTCTACAAGAATACTGAAATGGGCTAACTTCATGCTACAAATTAGAAATCTCTAATAAGTTGATATTAGACAATTTTCATCCCTCAGAAGAGTATTTCAACGGAGACCAAACATGCTGTCAAGAGGGAGAGGATAAAAATGGCAGGAACTGACTGAGCATGTGCACAGCTGGGCAGTAGGTGCGGATGCAGCTCCCACACTCTGCCAAGCTCTATGGGATTTACTGGATTTCATTAGTTAAGCACTCAGAACAGGGCATAAAGCTAATTTAGGGTAGTAACCTATTGCACAGCCTCCAATAAACACAATCATCAGGGAACAAGTAACAAGAGTATTTTCTAGAAGTAATTTAATTCAAATAGTAATCTCAGGTGCCCTCCCTCAACCTTCATTTTCACATTTTCTTGACATATGAACAAAAGTTACTAATACTTCTAGATTAATTCATTTGACTAAAGAGAAAACCTAAATAAATATTAAGTAGTAAGAATATTGTCTAGAAAATTAGTTTTGTTACAAAAAGAATTTACCTGCTTTCAAGGAAGACTACAGTCTTTCTAGAATAAGAACGCATACTTTTAAGGCTGGGTATGATGGCCCACACTTTTAATCCCAGCACTTGGGAAGCAGAGGCAGGTAGATCTCTGAATTCAGGGCCAGCCTGGTCTGCACAGCAAGCTCTGGGCTACATAGTGAGACCCCACCTCAAAAAACCACACATTAAAAAAAAGAAGAAAGAAAAAAGAATGTATCCCTTTTTTAAACTGCATTTACTGCATTCTTGAACTCATTAAAAGACAAGGGCAGAAGAGCATAGAAACATTCCAGTTATTCTCTCTACACTCAATGTGGAGCGCACACAAAACGTTTACCTTCCCAGTGTGCACAGGAAATAGTCACAAAGTTCACATTACCTTTACGTCTTCTATATTGGGATGAGGTGGTGTTTTCATCTGCACAATGGTATAAAGTATGTCGTGGATGTGGTTATTTAAGTACAACACAGGGTTAGCTATGACTGTTTTTGTCGATGCAATACTTGCTGAAAGCAGAGGCAAGGTGGTAGGCAGCGGCAGCGGAGACTGGAGCTGCTTCACTGTAGTTTCCTAGAAGTGACAATAATTTTTTTTTTCAAGACTTCTTAAAATAAAAGAGAAAAACAAACCCCAATGGTTACCTGATAAAATGCAGGTGGTAAGCACTTGACTAAAGTATTATGTTCCTATATCTATCACTCATTCTACAAGCACTTACAGAGCACCTGTCTGTCCCAGATACAGAAGCTATGAAGACAGCACCCATCCTCTGAAGTTTCCTGCTGGTCAGTTCTGTCACCTTGACAGGATCTACAGTTAGGTAAGAAGAAGCAAGCTCAAGGAGTCATCTCCATCACAATGGCCAGTAGGCAAGCCTGTGGGGTATTTTCCTGGTTATTGACTGATGTGGAAGATCCTAGCTCAAAATTGGCAGCGCCACCCCAGGGCGCTGATCGGATAAGAAAGTAGGCTGAGCAAACCATGAAGCTCCTCCACAGTCTCCAGTCCCTGCCTCAAGTTCCTGTCCTGGCTGCTCTTGACAATGAACTAAAACCTATAAACCCTTTCCTCCCCAAGTCAGCTTGATCAGTGTTCATCATAGCAACAGAGAAGTAAACTAGACCAGCTTCTACCTACTGAAGCCTTCACCTAAGAAAAGCTACACTGAAAACAAGTATGTGCCTCCTAGGACTTCAGGAGCTGAAACCCCAATTTACAGCTTTAACTGAAGGGCTGCTGGAACCACTTAGCTGAGGCTGACAAGTCATGCCCATACCTGCTGTGACTCTTGTAGCAAAAATTTGAGTTCCATCCTTACTGAGGCCAGACCACCACCCTGGGCCCCGTGAAGGCTGCAGTAACTAAGAAACACTCTCAGGAGGTCCTGGTTCTTCTGCAGCCACAGCTTCCGTCTTTCTGCATGCTCCCGCTTAGCCTGCAATCTCCGTCTTTCTATCTGGTGGCGCTCATAGGAGCCAATATCAGGCTTGTCCACCATTTCTTCCTGATCCAGAAGTTCACTCTCTACTTTAGAGTATGCTTTGCTAGAATATTCTTTAATTACTGACTCATGATTGCATATCTCATGCAAGGCAGCAATTTCCTTTTCAAGCCAGTTGTAGAGCTGAAATCTGAGCTTTCCTCCATCTACTTCATAACCTGTAGCCAAAGTTCTTAATTCAGTCATAAGGATCTTCAAACAAGCTCGAAACTTCAGTTGTTCAGCAATCACATCAACCTCAGTATCACCTCCAGCACAACCTTCCTCCTGGGGCGCCAATAATGCCCTAGGTTCTGAGGCCTTGTGGTCCTGTCCATTCTTCTTGGCATCTGTACTCTTCATCACTAAGCCACCCATATCATCCTCTTCTAAGGCACTATCATGGTCTTCACCCCAGTCCAGTTTAAGAGGTTCCTCATCAACTGTGACAATTGGCTGACTCCAGTCAAACTGGGAGGAATCCACTGCTGACCAGGCAGGGCCAGAACTGCCTTTGCCATTACTCAGTGCTTCTGATTCTGATGGCCCATTCTCCATCTGTTCAGAAATGAAGTCAAGCTGATCTTTTTTTCCAGTTAAGGAAGATATTTGAGTTACTTTAGGAATTTTAGAAAGTACTTCAAGGGCTAAAACAGGGCATCCAACTTTAAAATGAGCATTAGCAGTAGTAAAAAATAATTTTCTTTCTATGAGGTTAATTTTATCAGCAATGTTTTTCTCAGTCTTGAGACCTAAAGTTGCCAAAGTTCCTTCAGGGGAAGCAAGATTTCTTCGAATAAGTAAAGGATGTGTTCGAAGGTAGTTGTAAAAACTGAACACCACAGGGTTACAAGATTTGATGATGACTGCAGAAAACAAACAGATAAAAAAAAAAATCACAAATTAGTGTTAATTTGAATGTCTATTGAAAAATAATAAAATTAAATAGTATTTCCCCAAAATAAAGAATAAATATTATTATAAACAAATATTAAGCCAGCATTCATTCATGTAATCATTAAATCTATGTAACAGAAACAAATGTTAGTCATGTCCAAAACACATGCTGTCAAAGAACATGCAAGAGGTACACATGGTAACTTTTACCTGAGAAAGTTAAATGACTATGAGACACAGACAACTGGTTTCCATTAAAAAGAAAAAAAAAAAAAACAGTGGTAGAAACAGGAAAAGAGGCCTGAGTTCTCTAAAAGTACCTTAAGAAAAAAGATACACACACACATATACATACATACATACATACATACATACATACATGCATACATACATACATACATATTATGAGCCAGGCTCCTTATATAGCTGGCTTGGAATCTGCTAGGTAAATCAGGCTGTCTTTGAACTCACAGAAATTCATCTGTCTCTGTTGTACCAGTACTAGAACTAACACCTATCATCATCATACCCAACAACTTTATATTTATTTAAAACTACTATCAACATTTTACATCATTTTAAAGGGTAGATTTTTAAGATATAGTTCACACACATACAAAATAGGTAAACTAGGTAAAAGAACTATATCTCAAGTTGATAGGTACAGCCACATAGAGATAAATTACAAAATGACTTTAAAATAAAGATTCGACTGTACATCTTTAGTAAGCTATACCATAACAATAGTAACATAAAAAGGTTTATGTTTTCCCAGTCACAATTCTGTTTTGGAACACATATTTGTATTCTTATTATGAAACTATTTCATGCATATAGACTAACAAATAGCTATGTTAATACAACAAAAATTCAAGCCTTTCACTATAAGATACATGTATGAAATCTAAGAGGAACCTCATTTATATATAATTAGAAGGAAAACATGATCTCTTGTATTCACAGGGAAGAAAGAAGTCCTACTTGCATTCATTCTAACGGCCTAGAACCAGTGAGAACCAGACTGCAGCCTCTAAACATTATTCTCCAAAGAAGCACAATTCTTTGGAAGAATGGTCATTTTTCAGGTCTGAGCCAGAAAATACACATCATCAGCCTGAATCATTCTGCCATACCAGAAAGCAAGGAAAATATCAAAAAATAATACCAAAAAGAAATCAAAAACTTGTCAAGATCTCCAATAACTAAAGACGGGACAGTCTGAGTATCCATAAAAACAACATGCTAATGACTGAACACAAACATTTAAAGCTTCTGAGTTCAAAAATATCTCTATAAAAATAAAAGGACTCATTGGTCATCTTTGTACAGTGCTAAAGGGTGAGAAATGGGAAGACCTAGAAAACCCTGGGAGCTTGCAGTCCAGCTAGCTGTCCTCCCAGAGGACCCTGGTTCATTTCCCAACAGCCACATGACAGTTCACAACTGTCTGCAGTTCCAGGTCCAGAAAACTCAACACCTTCTTCTCACACCTTAGGATAACAGTGAAGCATGTGATCCACATATAGACATGCAGGCAAATAAATAAATAAATAAATAAATAAACAAACAAACAAACAAACAAAAATCATCAATGTCCTGTCCTCCCTGACCCCTCCTTTTTTGAAAAATAATCTTGTAACTTCAAAGTGGTTTTTGAAAAAATATCTAATTTGAAATACCAGCAAAGAAAACACAACTGTGAGAACTAAACTGTGTCATCATCTTAGCACTATTCAAATTATGGTTAGATGCAGACTTTATTACAAATATTAATATTACAATTTTTAATTACATAACTTCTCAAATATGGGGCATGGTAGTGTATGTCTGCAAGCCCAACACTAGGAAGCTATGGTTGGAGAGTTGTAAGTTCAAGGATAGCCCGTGCAACACAGTGAGTTTCAGGCTACCCTAAAATACAAGGTTACAAGATAATAAAACTATACCTCCACCAAAAAAAAAAAAAAATCAGGAAAAAGAAATAAAAATAAATATAGTAATCATCTTTTAAAATATAAGTAAATAGGGTAGGAGAGATGGCTCAGTGGTTAAGAGCACTGACTGCTCTTACAGAGGACCTGAGTTCAATTCCCAGTATCCACATGGCAGCTAACAACTGCCTGTAATCCCAAGATCTGACAACCTTATACAGTTATACATGCAGGCAAAACACCAATTCACATAAAAATAAAATAAATATTTAAAAAAATATATAAGTAAATAATCCACCACCACAGAGAATTTCCCATATGCACACAATGTATTCTGATCATATTCCCTTCTCATACTAGCCCACCCTCTGTTCTCTCCTAACTGCATGGCCTCTGTTTACTTTTCTTACATGACCCATGGAGTCTAATTCGTGCTGCTCAAATACACATGGGCAGTGGTCTACCCACTGAAACACAGCTGACACACCACAGTCACACCCTCAAAGACTCTCCTTCCTTCCTTCCCCCTGAAGCAATTAACCATCAATAGATCTTCAGCCAGAGGCCGAGTGAATGAGCTGCTCCCCTCGAAAATTTGTCTTATTCATTAAAAGATGCTGGGGAAATGCACAAAAATCTACCTGGATGTTCATCATCTTCCTTTGGTGTCTGTTCCAGTAATGTATCCAAGGCTCGAGTGTAATCTTTCATTACCCAATATGCAAGACTACGCAGAAAAGGGTCAGCATGTAGTCTTTTGCAATTAAATCCTGAGCCATCCTTTTGACAACCCAAAATTTTCTGGTTTAAGATGGATAAATAAGTGGATGAAGTCTCAAATTCAGATTCAAATAAACGAGCAATAACCATAGCTAGCTGAATATCTTCCATTTTTTCAAGACACACCTGCAAATTTAAATATTAAGAAACATTTATCTTAGTGACAACTAATCTAGACATACATTATCCCACTGGTACCTTGAAATTGTCTATTCATGTCTCCATGGTACAGAGGGGCCCTGAGGCTGAGACTGTGAGATATAGCTAGATGATCTCTCTTGGTAGAAGAATTTCAAAGCAGGCAAACAGGTAAGCAATCACACCACAGTAACCTCAAGACTAGAATGATCATGCAGGAAATGAGCACAAAGTGTATCACCTCAATCTTAGGACAGTTGAAATAGCATTCATTTTTAAATTAAATACTACTTAAAATGTATAAATCTATACATCATAACAGCTGAGCCTGAGACTCATTAACATCTCTTCTGAGTATCTTCTAAGCTAACATTTCCATTTCAGAATTACACACATTTATAACTATAAAAATTGTTATAAATATGCTGAAGTGTAGAAATGCTTTTTAAAATTTATAATATATTCACTTTGTTAGAAATTTTCTATTTCTTCTATCACGTTTCTGTTTAATTGCTGCTGTTTAAAATTTTATTATTTTTAAAAGTTGTACATTAAAAAAAAAATCGCCTAACAAGATTAACCAGACTCAAGGACTATGTAACTCCTATTACATACCACATATAATATAATATATAGGAAGTAGATATTATAATGCATAGAGTGAATATTATAGACTATATAATATCAGTATAGTATAATATATGTCATATATTTGTGGTTTTTGGAGACAGAGTATTACATACTATATATAATATATAGGATGTAGTTACTGTAATGTATAGAGAATAATATAGAATAATATAATACAATAAAATATGGCATATGTTTGTGGTTTTTTGGAAACAGTCTTTCTGTAGCACAGGCTGGCTTCAAACTTGCATTGATCTTCCTCCCTCTGGCCCCAAATCTAGAATTACTTTCCATTCTACTTTTACTTCTCTCTGAGTCTAGGTAATTCATAAGGGAAATAACTAACCTAAAAGGAAAGTCACAGAAATATCAATGACTTTTTAAATCACCCGATTACATAACAGAAGATGTCATGTTTCACTTCCTCATATGCACTGACAATACTTCAGGCAAGTGCACTGCAGAAAAGTACAAACTGCCATGTGAACACCAAGTACTTAAATAGCAGCTTTTTTTGTACAACATAAGAAGATCATAACCTATGCACATATTTAAATGGTTCAAAATCACAAGATGGATGGTAAAAAGGTATTCATAAGCCATTCTTGATATTTTCTGTAATCTTATACTTTATCTTAATATGTAACACAACACACCTAAGTTGTAACTCCCCTTAGATCAGTGCCCCTGACTGACATCAGCAAGCTGTGTAGTTATTCTGCTCTTACAAACATCTAATAGAAATTTCAAAACACTCCACAGCCTCACGCACAACTGCTTATCCCCTTATATATACCTCTATGGCATCTTTCAAGGAACCAGCTAGCAAGAAAAAGGCAGCAGATTGTTCAAAGCGCTGTTTTCCAAGTAAAGAAAATGCATTTTTCAAAGCAGCTTTCCGCCATCTATCTTCATTAAAGTTGTGGCTAAAAAATGTTGTCATTTTTTCATCATGTTGTGACCTGGAAATAAAAACACAAACACCAGTGACAATATCATACATAAAATACTTTAATTACTTATATATTTATGAAAACAGAGGGAAAAAAAAACCCGACAACTCTAACATTCAACTTAAAGAAGAGCAGCGGAGAGGCTGGATAGGAACTCAAGAGCACTGGCTACTCTCGCATCCGACCCAAGTGTGGTTCCCAGCGCCCAGGTGATGGCTCACAACTGTTGGTAACTCTAATTTTAGGAGATGCAATGTCCTCATTGATCTCTTTGGACATGCAGTACACATACATACATGTAGGCAGTGCATGCAGGTAATGATATAAAATAGAGAAATTTTAAAAGACCAACAGCTCCAGTTACAGATGCTGCTTATTAGCATTTCTTCTAATAAGGAAAGCTGATGTATCCCATGTACTCAAGCAGAAAGCAAAACTGTGCTTTTATTAACATTTTTATAATATCCTATCTTTTAGCCAGTCAGTGTTGGCATGCACCTTTAAGCCCTTAATCCCAGTGCTCAGGAGGCAGAGACAGGCAGCTCTCTTGAGGCCAGCCTGGTCTACAGAGTAGGTTCCAGGATAGTCAAGGCTACTCAGAGAAACTCTGTTTTAAAACAAAACAAAAGAATCTCATCTTTTCAACTAAAATAAAAGATATT
Organism: Sigmodon hispidus; assembly: GCA_004025045.1. Classification (NCBI taxonomy): domain Eukaryota; kingdom Metazoa; phylum Chordata; class Mammalia; order Rodentia; family Cricetidae; genus Sigmodon; species Sigmodon hispidus. The sequence goes on from PVIH01001305.1 coordinate 135,730, forward strand.
CTGGCCATCCACTGTAAATAAAAGAACTGAGGCACAAAGAAGTCAGCTAATTTGACAGAGCCCCTGCAGTGAATTCTTTTTAAAGGTGTTAAGAGTTCAGATCCAAAACAGTCTCATTCCATGAAATCATGTGAAGTACTGAGGTACATTACCTGAACAGACCCCACACTACTGCTTTCTTCTTCATTGAAAGGTAGAATAAAGCAGCATCTAAGGCATCATTGTTCCTTTGAAAAGAAGCTTTGGCAACCTAAGAGTAAGTAAAACAACATATAACTACTTGACAAAAGAACTTCAATTAAGTAGTCCAACAATGAATGCGTCACTGTTCTTCCTTAGCTCCCAACTAGGAAAGTGAGAATATGTGAACCCAGTAGCTTACGATGGCACTGTCCTGGAGAAAAGCATTTGTATGCCAGTAATCCTAATAAAAATAGCACAGCAGCTGGTATTTACTGACTGTTTACTATGTACTTGACACCAGGCTGGGCACTTTTCATTAATCTGAATGAATACTACCCAGTATTAAGTACTACTGGTGTCCTCCTCACTTTATAGAGGAGGTGACTAAACCAAAAGCTTTAAATAAATAGCTTGAGTTCACACACTAAGGGGGAGGGGAACCTAGGTAGCAATAAACTAATGTAGAATACAGCAACAACAGCAGAAAATTCAATAGATGTGATCATCTTTTGAAAATTCAACACATTACATTTCTTAATGTGCAGCTTTGTAAATAAAGGAGCATTCTGCCAAGACAGACAAGCTGAGTTTGACTGCTGTTGTTATTTGGGGATTCTACTATGTATTCCAGGATAGCACTGAACTCACTATGTAGCCCAGGGTGGCCTCAAATTAAGGCAACCCTTTTGTCTTAAACATCTGAGTGTTAGCATTATAAGCATTCAACCTTATGCCTAGCTTATGTTTTTAAAAACAGAATCTTATTATGAAGCCTAAACTAGCCTGGCTGTGCCTATAACCTGAGCTGCCTTCCAACTCCTGACCCTGCCCTGAGCTTCTGAAGTACTAGGGTTGCAGGAACATGCCCTAGAGTTTTATTTTCAAATAAGATACAATTCAAACAGTAATGTTTAAAAAATTCTTCTATTCCATTAGCTGGGCATATAGTAGTTGGTACATGCCTTTAATCCTAACACTCAAGAGGCAGAAGCAAGCAAATGTCTGAGTTCAAAGTCATATTGGTCTATAGTGAGTTCCAGAACAGCCAGAGATACAAACACAGTGAAACCCTGTCTCAAAACAGACAAATAAATACTATACATAGCCAAAAAAAAAAAAAAAAAAACCTGACAGCATACTACATAAAAATTTATAAAGGTCAAGTTTGAAACTCCATGTACATATATGCACCCACCCACACACACACACACACAATAAATAAATGTAATTTTAAAAAATTGTTCTTTAAAAAAATCTCAAAAATGTACAAACTAGATCTCTAACACAGATTTTCTGCAAGTTTAAAAATAGCATTAATATTTGCTGGTAGAGGCATGAAGACAGATTGGGCTATATAACATCCTGGTGTGTGTGTGCATGTGTGTGTGTGTGTGTAACAGCAATTAAACAAATAGATGTCATGGATTTAAGTGAAGGGGAAGAGAAGAAGGGGAAATGATACAGTCTTTCAATATCCAATGAAGTAAAGTTACCTTTTCAATGCATCTTCGAAGTGTATTAACATTCCTCACCCACCAGCCTATTCCCATGGCTCGTAACTCAGACCACTGAGGGTCTCCTCTTTGAATTGCTGGAATCATATTTATCAGTTCTTCTTCTGCTTCAGAATGAAAAGCCCAGGCAAAATGGCAAGTAGACACACCTAAATTGGGAACATAAAACAATAACCTTGTGGACAACAAACCAATATCCTGCTTAGTTACATATTTCTTGGTTTTAAAAAGCATTTTCAAGCAGAAACACAGAATGAAAGAACTCTGATATCATTCAGGACATTATACTATAAGCTTCTAAATTCAAGATCAGTGACTGACACATAACATTCAAATCTCTTTTATTCCACTCAAAATTCCATGTTTTAACATTAAAAATAAAGATATGAAGAGATGATATAGTGTAATATCACATGCATATAATCCCAGTACTCAAAAGTCAGAGGCAGTAAAAGCAGAATTTCAAGGTCATCTTCAGTTTGAGCCCATTCTTGGCTACATGAAAACTTGAAACAAACACAAGATTAACACTGAAATTGAATCAATGAAAAATAGATATTTGAGTACCAAGCTACACACATGTATATATACAAGGGGAGGGGAGAGAAAGGGGGGAACAGGGTAGGGGAGGGAAGGAAAGAACAGTAAAATTGAGAGGAGCTCTGGGTACACATGAGCATGTTATGTATCAAGGCTTTGCTTCCAAAACAAGAAAATAAATAAACAAGTAAATCTTGTGTGGCTGGAGCAATGGATCAACAAAATAACACTGGCTGCTTTTACAAGCATGCACAGACAGGCATGTAGGCAAAACACCCATACACAAAATAAAATTTAAGTAAAGACACAAAAAATTAAACATAAATAAAAGACTAGCTCTTGTTTTCAAAAACTATTTTAGAAGGTAGAAGAGTAAGAATAACAATCCAGCTTGGGATTCTAACGGCCACATTCTAAACCCCATGCAGGGTTAGGTTCCAAAAGGCATATAGTCTTTAAAAAATGAAACCCAGACTGCAAGTCTAAATGTTTATAAATAAAGAATCAAGTTTAGGGAAGTCACTCTAAAACTCTATAGCTTCTCTTTTTTGACATTTTTTTATTTAAAGGGTTTTCTTTTTTACTTGCCAACCACAGTTTCCCTTTCCTCCCTCCTCCCACCCATCCCCCAGCTTAAAAGTCTGGGGATATTAGGCTGAGGCTGGACCCAGCTCTCCCCCTGTATTAAGGCTGAGCAAGGTATTCCTCTAGAGGAAATGGGCTCAAAACACCAGTTCACGCACAAGGAATATAAATCCTGGTCCCACTGCAAGAGGCCCGAACAACTGCTCAAGCCATACAACTGTCATCTGAAGAGAAAAAACTTAGTTCAAGAAATCTTATTTTGCATTTTAGTAGCTATTCTATAAAAAAGTAAAATAAAGTTTATTTTTGCATTTCCGGTGGGGCGGGGGGAGCTGCCCAGGTCTGGGAGAAGAATAGTCATGCCTGTTCAGTCTTGGGAAAAGAACATGTCTTAAAAGAACAGACCTAGCAGGAGGCCTCTCTAGTCTGAGAGAAGAATAGCTTTCTACCTGCCCAGCTCTGGGAGATTAGCCAAGACATCTGCCTAGTTCTGGGAGAGAAATAGATTCTTGCTTGCTCAGTTCTAGGAAAAACCAGTCACCCCAGGTAGGGCCCAGGTGGGGTCCATCCAGGTAGGGTCTAAAATATTCTGGGACAGAAAGACCCTAAGCATGAATCAATCAGTAGCACGTCAGCACCCTGTCTCCAAGCAACCAACTTTGTTGTAACTTTTGCCAATAAAAGATCCCTTGTAACCAGACACCAGCTTCTTCTTGCTCTGTTTTCACAGAAACTTGAGGTATGCTCCCTGCCTGGCTTGTATTGTGCTGCCAGCAAACTTTGCTGTTACATTCCGGACATCTTTGTCTCTGGTGGTCTCTCTGGGACTCCAGCTTTGGGCATAACATCATCCACATTCAGAGGGCCTAGTTCCATCCATGCAGGTTCTCCAGCTGTCAATCCAGTCAGTGAGCTCCCAGTAGCCCAGGTCAGTTGTCCCTGTTGTTTCCCCTTTAAGAAAGATCTTGACTCTCTTGCTCATATAATCCTTCCTCTCTCTCTCTTCGAATGGACTTTAGGACCTCAGCACAGAGCTTAGCTATGTATCTTTACAACTGCTTCCATCAGTTTCTTGATAAAGGTTCTATGATAACAATTAAGGTGATCATCTATTTGATTACAGGGGAAGGCCAGTTCAGGCACTTTCTCCTCTATTGATTAGCTGGGGTCATCCTTGTAGATTTCTGGGAGTTTCCCTAGTACCCAGTTTCACCCTAGCTTCAAAATGTTTTACTCTGTCAAGATACCTATTTTGTTGTTCTCCCTCCCCATCCCTCCTCCAGCTCTACCATCCCATTATGTTCCCTTTACACTACCTCCTCTTACCCCACCTCCCATGCTCCCTATGTACTAGGAGATCTTATCTATTTCCTCTTCCCAGAGGGATCCATAGATGTCTCTCTTAGGTTCCTCCTTGTTACCTAGCTCCTCCAGGGTTGTGGATTGTGGCATGGTTATGTCTAATATCCACTTATGAGTGAGTACATACCATACTAAAATTCTATAGTTTCTCTAAGCAAGAGGATGATACAAATTTATCTTGAATCAGGGGTGTGGCAATATGCTGGACCTAAGCAAATGTACTGGGTCATTATGAGAGCTCTTCCTGAAACATCAACGTTCCTTGATAGCAACAACAACAGCAAAATACATGCTTAAATAGTATATATATGCTTTAAAAATGAGTAAAGCGTGGTCTGGTAGAATATGGCTGTAACCTCATCACCTGGAAGCTCAAGCAGGAGGATCGCCAAGAGCTCAAGACCAGCCTGTGCCACACAGAGAGATCCTATGAAAAGGGGGGGGGGGACCAGAGACAGACCAACACAAAAGGAAATGCATCAGGCAAATTCAAAGCTGTCCCATAGTTATTAAACCTCAGGCCTACATCATCTTCTACAACTTTAGCCCTGCTAAAAACAAAGGTCATAGAGCAGGGCAGAGCTGAAGGACACACACCAGAAATGGCAAGTAGGTACCAAGTAACATGAAGATCTCAGGCTACTGACACATGAGACCACCGCTGCTTAGACACAAACATAACCACACCCACCACCACATTAAATCAAAGAGGTGCAAAGACTCAAACAGTAAGTAGAATACCTTGGTGAAGAAGCTGCACTCGGTATAAAGGAGGCAGTGATGTTAAAAGGCATGTATGCAAGCGCATTGCTAACAGGTACCTCAAACCACACTCATCTAAAGTGTCTCTTCCTGTAATTTTAAAGAAAAAATATGTTAAGAAAGAAGGGATTCAACAGGGTTTAAACAGCCACAAACAGATTCAAAGGGTATGAACTGCACATTAAACTTTGTAATAATCTGCACAACATATATATTTTAATAAACAACTTTGTCTTTATAAAATATGTATCTTTATAAAACACAAATATTAAAACTCTTAACTGAAAAGTGATTTGAAAAAATAAAGTTACCTATTAGTACAAATAACAGTACTCTATCTATACTTACTCATAGTAAATGAAAGAAACATTGAAATGTAGTTAAATAAGTGTTAGCTAAGTGTGATGTACTGAATCAGAATGATTCATATATATTTGAATGCTTGGTCCTCTGTTATTTGGGAAGGATTAGGGGTATGTCCTTATTGGAGGTGTGTCACTGGGGGAGGTTCTGAGGTTTCAAAAGCTCACCTACTCCCAGCTAGTTCTCATTCTCTGCTTGTGGATCTGATGTAAGCTTCCAGCTACTGCTCAGGGCCATGCCTTCCCGCTTGCCTCTTTGCTACTGTGCTCTCCACCATGCTGGTCATGGGCTCACTCTGAAGCTGGAAGCCTCAATAAACTTTTCTCTATATATACTGCTTTGACCATGGTGTCTCTTCAGAACCATAGAACAGTCACTAAGACAGTGAGTAAGTCTGTAACTCTAGACAGACTTTTTTTGGATGAATTGAGATTTTATTGACAGAAATTGCATAGCTAAAGTGAAATCTTTGTTACAATAATTTTAAAAACTAACAATTTCTAGGCTGTTTAGCTTTACTAAAATTCTACCCAAGAAAATGAAATTTTACTTTCTGGAGGAGAATTAGGCTAAAAAGAGCACCTTGACTCTTTACCTTGATTCCACAAAGTCTTTTATACAAATTTGATGCTACTTAGTGAAAACTTAGACAAAGACATGAAATCACTGTGAGTTAATGAATCTTAACAGTAATGCAAAAGCACTGACAGAACCTAAGCCAGCAACTGACAGAGTCCCCAAAGGGCAAAGTATTTCACTGACAAGGCTTTAGTTCCAGTCTTCTTCCTACATGCATTCATCCACTTCTCCTACTCATGAGACTGCTTAGGAACTGCAGGATTGGTGGTAAGGAGAGTAACTGATCTATAATATATGGAAATTAATGCTATGGAGGACATAAAATTGGACTGAGAGATGGGGGTGCTGAATCAAGAGTGTTTTGTTTTACACAATGGAACCAAGGAAGAACTTTACAGTGGATTAAATCTGAGCAGAAATTTGAGGTTAGGGACTGAGCCATGCAAAGATCTGGAAGAACATTCTATACACAGAAAAGGTAAATATAAAGATCCTGAGAAAGGAGAATGCTCCAGTGTCTAAGATTCATGAGAAAGGCCCAAATAGGAAGTGAAAATGAGCACTGATACATGAGAATTGATATGAGAGCATGTGCCAATGAACTGGACATTGGAAGTTGTAAGAGTTAAGATGTTTCATCAGAACAAACAGAAGAATTCTCTTAACTTAGAATCCTTTGACTGAAATGTACAAATTATTTCATCTTTAAGTGCAATTTCCCATCTATCAAATGGAAATATCCATTCCTGATTTATCTAGTTCATGAATGCCCACTATGATCACCATCACTTATATACTGTTAGTCAATGATAAAGCTTTGTATCAGAAAGTTTAAACTATTCTTCATGCATTAAAGCATGAAAACATCTATTCTTTTAAAAATTATGTTTGTGTCTGTGTGTCTATACGGCTATGTGAACATGAGTCAAAAGGAACAAGGAGGTCTGAGGAGTCAGATTACTCTAGAGCTGAATCACAGACAGTTCTAAGCTGCTCAGTGTGAGTGTTGGAAATCAAACTGGGTCCTCTGCAAGTGTGGTAGACACTCTTAATGGCTGTGCCATCCCTCCAGCCCCCAATCCTACTTTCTTAATTCCCCCAGAGTAAAACAGCTAACAGTATCAACTGTGCCAGGCTTACGACCATTCTGGGGATGGTTTTGCTCCACCACCCACAACCTCATAACAATGATGAGCTTCTGCTCCTTCTCAATATATCTAGAAAGTGGGTCACAAGCAAACCTTCTAAGGTCTCTGATTAAATCTACAGAAGGAAAATTGTGGGGCTAAATTGTGAGAATTTAAACCTGTCAAAAATATTTCTAACTGGCCATGTGAAACATTTTAATCTTCGCCCCCAATTTAAAAGTCTTAAGAAACAAATTTAAGGCAGGCTTGAAAGCAACATTTTTCACATATGGACCCTATTACTGCCATTTAATGCCTAGATGAATATAAATCCCTTAAGTTTTCTAAGAATGATTACCTTCATGTAAATGTATAAAAATCACACACAGAGAATAGCCACCTATCCACTAGAGGATTGTGATAATTAACTGGGATAAAGTACCCAGCACACAGTAATTCTTAACTCCTCTATCATGTTTACTGCATGAATGAAAGATGAGTAGTTTTGTTTCCTTGGCTAACGTCATTGCTTATAATCAACCTTACTGCCTTCCACTAGCAGAATGAGATCCACTTTCAAATGGCAAGATACACATTACATTAAATGTCTAAAGTTTTTGCACAAATGTCTTTAACTATAAAATGTTATTGATGGGGCTGGAGAGATAGTTCAGCAGTTAAGAGCTCTTAATGTTCTTGCAGAGGACCTGGGTTCAGTTTCTAGCACACGCAACCAACTGTAACTCCAGTTTCAGGGGATTTGATACAGGCACTAGGCATGAATACGGGGTACACACATAAATGCAAAAAAAACATTCATCAAATAAAATAAATATTTTACAAAAAGTACCTATGCCTTAAATGGAAAAATAAGCAAGTTGATCCATGAGGTTCCTATAAGCTGCTTAATATTTTTAAATTAAAAAAAAAAAAAGGTCATTTTTATCACTCAAAGAAAAACCACCAGGAATCAATCTTCTTAAAATACCAAGACTAATGTTTGGGTGTAAGTACTCAGTGAGAATGCACATATACGTCCCAAATTTGTATGTCACATACAAGTGACAGCCTGCCTCAACTGTCTTTTCTTTTACATTAAACATAGTTTATAGTAATTATTCTCAGGTCTTTTTCCCTACAAGACTTGAAAGAAAAAAATTCAACATATTAGTCATTATACAGATAACACAATAATAATAACTTAACATTTATGGTGAGGTTATTTACCTGAGTACTTCTCCCTGTTCTCATCGAGCTCAGTACTGGTGGTTGCCACAGTATCAGCCAATGCTACAAGGAACATCTGTTCCAAGCGGGTAAGACCTGGTAGACTTGAGTGCATTAGATGGCTTGAAAGGACTCTAGCATGTTCCTGGCCAAAATAAGCTGGTCCATATTGTGACAGGTTTATTACTTTTGATTTGTTCTCTCTCTTTTCTGGCTCTAAATCGATATCATCTGTTGTTATCTCCTGGACTTGGAACAGCTCTGAATACTGATCCTCTGGCTGGCTTTCAGCATGGGCCTCATAGCTCTGTTGTTTTTTTGTGCTCTCCTCTGAAATTCTATAGGACATGTCCTGATCTGCAGCAAGCAATGCATGCAGTGGTAGCGGAGGAATAGAGTCTATTTCAGTATAGTCTCGAGTACCATCCTTTCCAATGGTAACTGTGTCCTTTGCTGTACTGCCGCTCACACTGATGGTCCGAGACAGATGCCTCTTAGTTCCTTCTCCAGCATCAGGATCCCTAACTATTGCAACTTCACCAGCAATGCACTTTACTAAATGAGAGAGAATGGCTTTAGCTCTTCTAACTTTCCCTAAGTCCATCAATTCTAACAGTTGAGTTGGATGATACTGTGGGAGAGTCGGTGAGAGCGCATGTGCAGCCTCAAATAAGCCTCCATCTTGAACTACAGCTGGTGAACCAAAAACATCATCAGTAATAGCTGCTCCTTCAGCAATACTTTTTCTTGCCAACATAGTGGATTTAAAGGCAGAATGATCTTGTATTGCTGTCTCTTCAACAGGACTGTCAGCTTCAGTGTCTCCAAATTTGACAGAATGTTTCCATTGGGCATATACATGCATTTCACAATCCATTCCCACCACCAAGATTCCATCTCTTACCCAAGAGAGAGAAACAGGCAGTGAAGGTGTGCCATCCACAGAAGATACCAAGTCTATAGATCTGAGAAGAACCCATCTTGACCTAACTCCTTGTTTGATACTACCACCTAGCGGTAAAGTTATGACAGCTACTCCATCTTTACTGTTAGCTTGATCAGTCACAATCCCTGAAAGTCTCCCGTACATGAAGATATTAGCACCAACCCCCACCGTCAGAATGTGAGAGCCATCTTCTTTGGAAACCCAGTCCAAGTGAACTAAATGCTTGATATTTGGAATAAGGTATCTATCCTTACTTAAAAAGGCATCTGATTTGCTATACACAAACAGATTACTATCAACACTAACCCTTGAATCAAGTACACTCCCAACCTTAACCAAATCATCAAGATGAATTGTCTGTTCCAAAACCCATTCTGACCCTCCTGTAGATTCACATTCAAATATACAGACATGCATAGAAAACTCTTTAGAAATAAAACCATTGTGGTGGACAGGCTGCTTGTAAGCCACTGCCAGACGGCCTGTGTATGAGCAGCTAACAGCAACAGGTCTTCCCACAATGCTCACAGTGCTGCTATTATCTTGTCCTTCATCATTCATCAAGGGCCATCTCCTCCAATGATAGGTTTCCTTCTCATCACTTGTACTGCACGGTGAGCTGGTTTCCATACAACATTTCCAGAAGCGTACTTTATTGTCTGAACAAGTTGTAACCACTAAGTAAGGTGCAAGGCACACTGGGTAAATTGAAGAGGAACTCAGATGACCTTTCAAAAAAGGAAAGAAAAACAGTCATAATCAGAGAACCACAAAATTTGAGATCAATAGATCTCATCTCTTTACTTAGGTTAATCACCTTTTGTTCAGGTTGAATCAGAACCTTCATACATCATGTCTATAATCACTGACACATCCCATCTACTTCCAATTATAAGATATGACTAAGATTGGGGTCTTAAGACCTAGATTCCGGTTCCAATCCATCAATACCTTTAGAAGAATGGGGAAACCATTTAAACACATAAGTCTATTCTGTCATATAATAACAGGGAGCAGTTATTACTTGACTTGGGATGCTACTGTCTAAGAAATATTTGAAAATATTCATAAAGCCTCTAAATTTATTTGTGAGCTTCAATAAAGAAATAAATGTACTCCAAACTTTCCAAATATCTTTGAATATTTATTGGTTACTTGTGTATGTGTATATATCTAAGTTTATATATATCCACAGAAGTGCAGATGACATTGGAGACCAGAAGAAGGTGAAAGATCCCCAAGAGCTATAGTTACAAGAGATTATCAGCTGCCTGATGTGGGTATTTAACTGCAGTTTTCTAGAAGAGCATCAAGTGCTCTTAACCACCCAGCCATCTAACTAACCAGAAAATATTTTCAAAGATAAAAAAAAGTTTGTATTTAGGAAATATCTTGCAATCCCAGTCCTTATAAGGCAGAGAGAGAAAGAAGGATGACAAGATCAAGACTTTCCTACAAACATTAATGACTTTCAGACAAGCTTCAGCTACAAAGACTCTGTCAAAGCCAACCAACAAGAAAGAAAGAAAGAAAGAAATAAAGAAAGAGAGAAAGAGAGAAAGAGAGAGAAAGGAAGGAAGGAAGGAAGAAAGACAGAAAAACCTAACAAACAAAAAAAGACTTGTCTAGATCTGCATCAAACACAAAAGCCCATAATAAAAATTTTCTCAAGGTAACTTTTCAACTGTGAATTCAGATATGTCTTAGGGATGGTTAAAAAACATCTCATACTAAGTATGATCCACTAGAAATCAAAATAAGATTGAACCTCCATTTTAGTTTGTCAATATCATTATCCTAAAATCTGTCCAATTAGAATTCTATAGATAACAGGTCATTTCAAATGCAAACTACAGTCCAATCCTTCAAATTATCTCATCTACCTTACTAAAGTCAGTATTATTATAGGCCAGTCACATTCAACTCTGAAAATAAGGTGAGTGGGTGAGTGGGTGGGTGGATGGATGGATGGATGGACAGACACACAGACCAACCAGTAATATAGATAGATAGATAGATGATATATCTTCAATTTAAAAAATTATTTACAGTGTGTGCACACAGGTCATTAAGCCATTAAGGAAATAATGCCTCTACCAGCAGAGCCATTTCAATGTCTTGGAATACTTTTGTTGTTGTTTTTGTTTTTTGTTTTTCAAGAAAGGGTCTCTCTGTAGCTTTTGGAGCCTGTTCTGGAACTCTCTCTGTAGACCAGGGCTGACCTTGAATTTAGAGAATCCCCCAGTGCTGGGATCAAAGGTGTATAGCACCATCCCCTGGCTTGAATACATATTTTAATGTGAGGTATTTTGTCTACATTTTAAAATACTATGATAGCAAAACTTCAGAGAAGGAATATATTTGTATGTGAATCGCTGAAGCTCATTTTGTTGTGCTCACAATAGATGAAAGGTGCTTGTTCCTAAGCCTGATGGCTCCAGAGTGATCTCTAGGCCTACTGGAACTGACTCCTACACAGTATGCTCTGACATCCATGTGTATTATGTGGCAGCCTCCCACCCCTAAAATAAATTTACAAATGTACAATGTTTTGAGACTTCTCTCTGTGCTAATCATGTACTATCTTTATTATGTATGTGTGAAAAAGGTTGATAGATACTTCTGAAGAAAAAGGTATTCTCAACACCCAAGAGGCTAAGACAGGAAAAGGCCACAAGTTCAAAGCCAGCATGAGCTACATAATCAGGAAGAAAACACAAAGAAGGAGAAGAAAATACACCTTCCACTTCTTAGGAGATAATTTTCAGACTCCTTCTTGTTACCCTGAGAAAACATACATTTAGACTGTTTGGTTCCTTCTAACCATCCCACTTCTCCACATGGACATGGTTAGGAGAGAGCCAGAAAACTCAATTTATCATTAAAAAATTATTATTAACAAAAATGCCTCTAAACAGATAACTACAAGCAATAACTACATCAACATCACTGTAGCTCACACATTAGAAGACAACACTCTGAGCTTCACTGCTCAGTCTCAAGAATACTACCTGCTGAAGGAGTTGCTCTTATCACTTCAACAGCTTCCGGCAGATCCAGAGGCTGACTGTATACCAGTCTGGAACTCAGAATGAGTTTACTAGCAGTTTGGAGGTTGGCAATTGAGGAAGAGTGAGGCATGGAGCTCACATTAGGGGAGGTTTCTGGAGAAGACTCCACCTTCTTCTGTCCAGGCACTGACAGCAGGCTGTCAGATGAGATCCCGTCTGCAGGTTTGACTGGGTAAATACATTCGAGATACATTATCACCACTACACACAAGAGAGGATATTTTCTTATTCTCTAAGAAATGCAGGTCCTTGGAAGAACTTCCACTTCTTAGGAGACAAATTTCAGATTTCTCATGGGTTACCTTGAGAAAATATACTTTTAAACTATTTGGTTCCTTCTCACCATGACCTTCATATGGGCATGTCAAGGGAGACTCACAACATATGAGATCTAAAACCATAAGTTATGTAGTACAGCATATAAACAGACTCCTATGCCTAACCCCAAAAACACTGATTGTATCAACTTGGAGTACATCTCAATAATCTGTATTTTTAATAAGCTAGTGAGAGTATTTAGTTGGTAAAGGCACTTACTTCATGTTTATAAAACTGCTTAGTAACATAATTACCAAAAGTAATAGAATCTTTTTGACAGTTCTTAGTACTTTGTGCTAACTAGTTTAAATTCACCTAGACAACAAAATGACAAATGTCTGAGATGATAAGTCAGTTATACTGAATTGAAGATTATACATAACATTATGCATTAAAATGTCGCACCAAAATCCACAAAAATAGCTATCATATGTAAATTAAAACAAAAATATTTAAAATATCTTATTATTCACAAACAGTAGAGTCAGCATAATATGGCTATCCATGCGATCAATTCTTTACTTAACAATTATCACTCAGAAAGCAAAGTTTTAATTTAAAAAAGAAAACTCATCAATATTCATGAGGGAAATTGGTCTGTAATTCTCCTTCTTTGTTGTGTCTTTGAGTGGCATAGTCTACAAAGTAAGTTCATGGCTAGCCTAGACTATATAATGAGATTGTGCCTCAAAAACCAAAGAACAAAAAGAAAATTGGCTTGGGAATATAGCTCATTGATAAGGTCCTTGCCCAGCTAAAAGATACTGAGTGCCAAATGTAGCACTAGATCCCCCCAAAAAATTCATGTACTTTGCTTCATAATTAATCTAAATGTATAGTAAAGCATGTGTGGAATAATTTATAATCCAAACTATAGTATTTCTTAATGTTAACTTCAGGTGTTTAATTATATTTTACAAAACAGCAACTGTTTCTCATAATGCTAAGCTGATACATGTCATATCAGAGAGCAATGAGTCTACAAAATGTACCAAATTGAGTTTACCAGCAGAGCTCCCTTAAAGACATGGCATCCATAGACAGGCAGCAAGTACTCAATAAATGTTAACTAAACATAAGTCAGTCAGCTTTATTTTTTATTTCCACTGCACCTAATGTATCCACAAACTGGATTATTATTAGTGTCAGTCTGTTTCAGAAGCTCAGTGTGGTTACAAGTATCTCCCAAACCTAACAACTCAGGAGACTGAAGATATTGGGCTGGGCTTTGACCCCCTTATCAAAATAATAATAATAATAATAATAATAATAATAATAATAATTAAGTAAAGTTTGGTAGAGATTCCTACTCTCGTTCATCAACTCAATTTACAGTTCTTTGTCTTATTTTAAAGAATCAACTAATCCAAAGTACTTACTATAAAACTTCTTTCTTTTACATCATCTCTGTATTAGGGAACATACTTACTCACCCAAACATGCTTGTACAGATTTAAGATGAAGGTGCCACATATGGAGGACCGAGTTACCATTGCTGTCCTTCTCAATGACCACCAAAAAGAACTTTTCTGAAAATGGTGGTGGGCGGTACCCTGTTGTTCAAAGGGAAAAGAATAATTAATGTTTTTCTATAGGATTAGAAACAACATTTTTAAAGGTGAAAAATACTTCTTAATGTACAGAGAAGTTGGGAAAAAAAGCAAAGTGTGACTACTTGAGTATGATTTGTCTGTCTTTTCTAAAGCTCTTGTTGACTTTATTCCCACTGTATTATGGTGTTAAAGTAGAAACACGACCTATAAAAGTCTAAAGTGGGTCCTTTAGAAGGAGTTCGGGTTAGATAAGGATGTCAGGATGGAGCCACAATGGCTTTGTGTTGTGGCTTTCTAAGACAGGGAAGAAGAGGTTTGCTCTCTATGTGATATTCTGCGATGCCCCTGGGACTCAACTATCATCAGATACAATCTTTCAACCTCAGACCAAAAATCACAACTAAAATTTCTCTTCTTTATCATTTATATAGTCTATGGTACTGAACTATTGAAACACATTTAGAAAAAAAAGAACAGACTCATAGAGGGAGAATCCATTTTAAGGATGATTTTAAATATAATTTTTTGTGTCAAAAGCTACAGAGCTATCAAAACTAACTGGGCTTTATCAAATGTATACAAAGATGTCAGTAAGATGACTCAATGGGTAAAGGGGCTTGTAACATAAGCCTGGCTCCCTGAGTAAAATTCACAGGACCCATGAAAAGGTGGGAGGCAAGAACTGACTCCACAAAGATATACTCTTTTACATGCACACCTACAAACACGCATCATGCTCTCATACACACAAAGGAAATCCAAAGATGGGTCATCAATCAGGCATTAGAAATTAGATGTGAGGGTCAGTGAGATGGATTAGAGGTAAAGGAACTTGCTGCTAAGCCTGAAGATCTGAGTTTAATCACCGAACTCAAGTTGACCTCTAACCTCCACATGCACACCATGGCACACAGGCCCATGAACATGCATTAACACACAATAAATAATGAATTAAATCAATAAAAGAATAAAACTTTTTTATCCTGTTATACTGATTTTTCTTACATGAAATAACATCTTTTAAAATGTGTAAGTAATTAAGAGGGAGGTAGCAGAAAAAGCACAGAAAAATATGTAGGAATTTCATGTGTGGGTACCTTTTCCTGTTAACAGCTGTACTCTTTGTAAATGAGTACAAAATGAGATCTACATTGAACAATACAAACTTTCTTTTAAATTTAAAATTTTTAGGCAGGGGGAGATGGCTCAGTTGGCAACTGCCTGAATTTAGTCCTCAGTGTGCATGTGAACCTACTTTGTATATGGGACAAATTAAAACACAAACAAAAATGTCAGTATTGCAGACAAATAACACTAATTATTATAATTCTGAGCATTTTTATTTCACTAGCTTGACAATGTAAGCAAAAATATCACCTTTAGAAAAACATAGGTAGGTGCTGCAGAGACAGCTCGGTGGTTACAAGCTCTGGCTGCTGTGCTGGATAGTTTTATGTCAACTTGACACAGGCTGGAGTCATCAGAGAGGGAGGCTCAAATAAAATGTCTCCATAAGATCCAGCTCTTGGAGCTGGGTAGTGTGGCACATATTTTTAATCCCAGGATTCAGAAGGCAAAGGCAGGTGGATCTCTGTGAGTTTGAAGCCAGCCTGGTCTGCAAACCAAGTTTCATGACAGCCAGGGCTGTTACACAGAGAAACTCCATCTCAAAAGACCAAAAAAAAAAAAAAAAAAAATCCAGCAGTTGGGCATTTTCTTAATTGGTGAATGTTGGGCAGGCCCCGCCCATGGTGGTGGGTGGTTCCATCCCTGGGTTGGTCCTGGGTCCTATAAGAAAACAGGCTAAGCAAGCTATGAGGGGCAAAGCAAAGAGCAGCATCTCTCTGGGGCCTCTGCATCAGGTTCCGGCCATGCTGAAGTTCCTGTACTGATGTCCTTTGATAATGAGCTTTGATGTAGAAGTGGTAAGACAATAAACCCTTTCCTCCTCAGTTTGCTTTTGGCCATGGTGTTTCATCAAAGCAGCAGAAACCCTAGCTAAGACAGATGCTTTTCCAGAAGAGCCAGGTTCAGTTCTCAGCACCCACGTGGCACCTCCCAAATCCCCAGTCCCTGGGAATCCAGTGCTCTCTTGTCACCTCCAGAGGCACACACAGGCTCAGAGGCACAAGGCATGTACTTGGTACATAGACACGCACAGGCAAAACACCCACATACAAAAAATAAGCTGTTCTTTTATTTCCTTAAAAAGCTAGAAAATACAAAAATAAGGGAGAGGCATGGATGACAAAAACATGCATGTAAAGTTTTAAGAAAACAGTTATAAAACTGGGAGAAAAACCAAAGAGAAATTTTACATACAACAGAGAATAACTTTAAAAAGTATTCAGAAAAAAAAAAAATCTTGCCTAATTTGACAGAGGCACAAGAAATACAAAATGGGTATTTGGAAACCCTTTGTAATTCACTATAGAGAATAAATTCTTCAAGCAGGGCATGTCTTTTCATTTTAATATAGCATGACTGCTATAAATATAAAATCATAATTTTCAAAAGAAATGCTTGATGCTAAATTCTGAAATTGAAACTAAACATTATATTGTTTGTTTTCTAAAGATCTTATAGAAAATCTATTTTCTTTTTAAAAAATAAATAAATAAAATTATAAGAGGAGGACACTGGGAACAAAAAGTGGGTCCTCTGGAAGAGCAGCAAGTGCTCCTAGCCAAATGCCATCTCTCCAGCACTGGCACACAGCATATTTGACAGATGACTGCTGTACCTGCCCACAGCATGAATGACCACCTTAGAACCCCCATACCTGATGAAAACTGGGAGAATTTTTTAATGATTAAATTAAGCAAACTCACTTTTTTCCCCAGATGAGATTTCACTGTTTATTTTAGGCCATTTTGAAATGCAGTGAGTCAGTCCACTGTATCAGCTAAAAAATAAGCCCCACCTCTCCTTAAAAAACTTACCTTGTGATGGCTGAAAAAATATTTCTGCTTCTTTTTCCTTTTTCTCCATATCTTCTTTATGTGGTTTATAGCCAATAATGAAGTCTTCTTGAAACACATGGAGTAGCTGTGTATTTGAGCCACACTACAAATGAGGTAAGTGGAAGGCTTTCATCTTTGAAATTTCTCATCTCCCATTCCCTACCTCCCACACTAATATACAAAAACAAATCTCTCTATAATGTCTATAATCTAACTAGAAAAAAACAGCAGAAAAATCACTAAGACTTTCTTGAATTAAAAAAAAAAAAACATATCTTCAAAGATAGCAAAGCTAAGAAGTGTAAAACAATATCAAGTTTGTGACTCAAACAAACCAAAACCCTGGAGCTGGAATGCTGGCTGGGATCTGAAGGCCCAGGTTGGCTTCCAGAGCCTAGGTCACACGACTCACAACTGTGACTCCAACTCCAGGGGATCAAAACTTCTGGTCGCCTTGGGCACTGACATTCACATGTACATATCAAGAATCAGATATACACACCTACTAGTAAGAAAAAAATTTTCCAAAAATACTCAAAACACAAATGTAGCTAACAGAACAAGTATCATTTCCTTGGAGGCCTCATTAGTAACTTGAGTCGGGCAGCCCCATTTCTGCTACCAAAAACTGATATGGTAATTTCTCCACATAAGTAGAATTACCTTCATTTCCCTTAAGAATGCAAGCACTGGGAAAAATTATGAGTAATTCTATACTTGTCTTATTTTTCATTTTGTCTCATTTTAAAGATGTGGTTACTTCTCAAAGTACTTGTTTGTTTGTTTCAATGGCTGTGCTAACTCTCTCTCAGTCCAGGAACATGACCCTGAAGAAATAAACTTTATGAGGATAAATCCTCTTCCCTAGGTAGGAGCTAGAGAGGACGCCTAACTGCAGGAAGGGTTGTGAACAGAAAGTAAATATATCATGTGAGGCTACTTTCATTTGCATTTTAATGGATCTCATAAAAATACCCAATCTGAGACCCAAGCAAGTAAATGCTCTGTATTCCCTACTGAGCTAAAATGGAAGCTAATAGGAAAGAAAAAACCATAACTGGAGCCTCTGCATGGTGGTACTGTATCTGCATTCAGCATGGGGACTCTGGCTTATAGTTTCCATGAGTGAATCAAACTTCCTTCACATAAGTGATAGAGTCACAGATAAAAGTGAAGTCACTAG
The DNA here is from genome assembly GCA_004025045.1 of Sigmodon hispidus. Taxonomy (NCBI): domain Eukaryota; kingdom Metazoa; phylum Chordata; class Mammalia; order Rodentia; family Cricetidae; genus Sigmodon; species Sigmodon hispidus. The sequence goes on from PVIH01001305.1 coordinate 154,006, forward strand.
GCATTGGATGCTTTACCAAATGAGAATTATTCTAAAACTAAAATATATACACAGAAAACATGGGAACAAAGAAAATCAACGAGCACATAACATCACCAGCTTGAAAGTATGTTTTTACTTGGTCAGTTATTGCATCAAGTTCAATAATGCAGCCTGGTCGAGCAGTAGACTGTTGGCTCACAATGTTAAACACTTCTCCAATAAGTTTCTGTAAACAATAAATAAAAAATGTCAATGATCAACAAAATTACCACTCTGTCAATATGAGATAGAATCAGACACTAGAGACCCGCCACCAATAATCATTGATTGACAATGACAATATATTCAAAGAAAGATACCAACTTTCCATCCTCATTTCTGTTTTTAAAGGAGTTAGACAAACTGCTGATATTTATGTAAGAACTGTAACTTCAAAGCAGCTAGCTGTTTCAGTGTTTTCATCAGGACAAATGAGGCTGAGGACCCAGCCCAATGCCTGAGGGGGTGACATGCAGATGTTTAGTTCCATTTTGAAAGCACAGCTCTCCAAATGAAATATAAGGATCACAACTGACAAATGGGACTGTCTATTAAGATGACAATGTGTGAATTAAAACATGAAGCTAACTACTAGATTTCTTAAAACTTCCCAAACTTCATACTGGGAGGAGTCTCCCCAAAACCCACACCAAGAAGCCATTTCTTTTAAGTGAAAACCTTTTCAATAACATGACATATTATTGGCTGTAGGTAGGCACCAGCTTGACTATTCCACAGTGCTTTGTGGAGATAATATTTTCAACAATAGGCCTTACTACCAGAGGACATATGCTGACATATCTCAGCACCCATTTCCAGTGTTTCTCCCTGCCATAACAAAGTTTAGATCCCAACTTAGCTTAAGGTCAGCTCAAAGAAGAAAGAACATCCACATTGGACTTGTGAAATCTTTCCAATTTGTGTCTGCAGAATTCAGATTAAATCACAACAGACAAAGTAAGTGGTTGAATAGAGCTGAACTTATTGATAAATACATTCACCCAGAGTCAGGATTTAAAGCCTTAGTGCAAACATATACAAATGGTTTTGACACTGTGCAGGGTTATTTACTAAAATCTGGGCTCAGCTGTGGCCTACAATCTGTGAGGCTAAAATGCCAGGTTTCTCTAGCACAAAACGACTGCCACTCAAAGTGCATCAGCAGACCCATAGCAACAAGGCAGTGCTTTTTAAAGTATACCGTACATCCACACTTCACATGTATACAAAAATCTAAGAAGTGTTGCTGCTATAAGCTAGTGTCCTGATTAGACTTTTGTCAACATGATACAAGCGAGAGATATTGCGAAGAGGTAATGAGATAATGACTTTATCAGATTGGCCGTTAGACAAGTCTGTAGGATATTTTCTTGACTAATAATTGATGTGGAAGGGCCCAGCCCTACAAGTGCAGTGCCACCCCTAGGAAGGTGGTTCTAAGTTACATACAAAAGGCAGGCTGAGCAAGGCATCAAGAATAAGCCAGTAAGCAGCATTACTCCATGGCTAGGTTTAAGTCCCTGTCCTGACTTTCCTCAGTGATGAAATATGACCTAAGACCTGTAAAATGAAATAAATGCTTACTTTCCCAAGTTGCTTTTGGTGACAGCAATAGGAACTCTAACTAAGACACAGGACATAGTAGATAGAGTAAGCCTCTAATCCCAGCACTCAGAATGCTGAGGCAGGAGGACCAGGAGTTAAAGAACAACCTGGGCTGCACAGTGAGTTCCAGTCAAGGGCTGAGGTATAGCTCAATGGTGGAGTCTTACCAAGCAAGCACAAGGCTCTGGGCTTCATTCTCAGCAACACAGAGTATTGCTGTGGTGGATGACTCTCAGTCTTGGCTGTACACTGACTCCCTCTCAATCACTGAAGGTTAGGTCCCACTCACAGAAACTGGTCTGCTGTCTAGGGAACAATCTGATCATGAGCCATTCTATAAGCTTCTTGGGTATTTCCAACATGTAGCCAAGATTCTCGCAAGAACAGCTAAGGGTTTGTCTTCTCTGCTACCAACTCTAACAACATTATAACTAAAGAGCCTGTTAGTAAAGAATACCACTCAACTTCACCTACAACCAAGGAATTCATTTTGTAGTAGAAATAACTTCACTTAACCAGCAAATGTATTTTACAATGCAGGATAGTACCAAAATGAGGTTGATGGGGATGGGTCACAGAACTTCAAGAGCACACACAAACAAAAAGATCAAGATAACTGATATTTTAATTTATAAGGTATTTTAAAATAAAAAATTCATGTAAAAATCCATGTTAAAAATATAAAAATAAAATATAAAATATAAAAAATTAAATACAAAATCCAATAATGCCTTGATTATCCTGAAAGCAAAACTAAAATTGTATAGTTGCATTTCTTTTTCCCAGAAAATTAGTTCAAATATATAATATAAAGTTTTACCTTATATATACCCAAAATAAGATTATTAGTAATGTTTTGACAATCAACTTATTTGCTTATCATTAGTAAAGAGAACTGCCTTATTGAGTCACATCTACTGACCAAGTGATAGTCTTCTTCTATAAGGTGACACTGCTGCTCTTGCAGAGGACCTGGGTTCAGTTCTCAGCACCCACAAGGAGGCTCAGAACTATCCATAATTCCAGTTCCAGAGGACTCACCACTTTTTTCTAGTCTCCAGGGGTACCAGGCATACACACACGTAACATGCAGGCAAAATATTCATACACATAAAATAAAAATAAATAAATCTTTTAAAAGAAAAAAAAGTATAAGAAGGCACTAAGAAAAAATGTGAATTAGTTTCAAAAGATCCACACACAAGTGATTTACAGGTTTTATAGATTTACACTGCATTCTACTTACTTTTACTTCTAATAAAACTATTATATGGACTTCAAATTCTCCACAAACTGGTAGTAAGGCCTATTGTTGAAAATATTATCTCCACAAAGCACTGTGGAATAGTCAAGCTGGTGCCTACCTACAGCCTTCTTCCCTACTGATGAGTGTTCATGGTACTGGAAGGTGCATACTATCAAAGAAAAAAGAGAAACACAAACCCACTACAAACCCTTCCATCTACAATGGTGATATGCAGGTAAGATATGCTGGTTTAATAGTGACACAAAGCTTGTAGGACCATCCAATATCCGACTGGATTCAGGGCTCACTGCCTGAGATGAACCCATCCCTGACAATGCTCCAGTGACCAAAAACCTGAAACTAGACAGCCCAGGGATCTACCAGAAAACATACACTACTGTTCTGCTAAAGGAACACAGCAATAAAATGACTTCTGAGGACATCACTGCCTTGCTCAGCCACAATCAAAGAGGCTTCCTTTCTCAGCAGATGGGAACAGATACAGAGACTCAGAGCTGGACAATGTGCAGAGAATGAGAGACTTAGAACACATAAATGGAATGTCTCCCTCAAATCCCTCCCCACAGGGCTCAGGGAACCCTACCAAGGGCAGAAGAAAGAATAAGAGCCAGAAAGGGTGGAGGACACCAAGGAAACAAGGCCTTCTAAACACAGCAGGACTAGGGCACACATGAACTTACAGAGACTGCAGCATGCCCCAGGACTGCACAGGTCTGGGCCTCACGGGGTTCCAGCGCTGAGAAGGGACGTGGACACAAGCCCATCCCTCACCCAGAGCTATCTCCAATCAATAAATACAAAGGAAAAATTATTTCTCTCCAATGGAGTCTCACCAGGGATACAAACCTCTCTCAAGTACAGGCCCCACGCCCAGCAGTAGAGATGGACAACACATAACAAACTCAATAATCCTTCTGGAAGTTCTTTATCTCAGGGAGTTTTTCCATTGACCTTACAGGTCCTCTGCACATACAGCATGGTCTCCAGCTTTGTTTTAAAGGGATTCCTGTGCAAATGTGTGGGTCCCTACATCTCTGTGCTTCTTGTCCTTTTTTTTTTTTTTTTTTTTTTGGCTTTTTTTTTTTTTTTTTTTTTTTTTTTTTTTTTTTTTTTTAAATTTTTTTTTTTTTTTTTTTTTTTTTTTTTTTTTTTTTTTTTTTTTTTTTTTTTTTTTTTTTTGGCTCTTTTTCTTCTGTTTATTTGTTTTGTCCTATACTTAATTAAATATTCTTGTTTTATCTAATTTTACTTTATTGTTATTTGTTAGATGCCTGTTTGTATCCTAATAAGAGAGAGAACCGTGGATTTGGGTAGAAAGAGAATGAGTAAGGTCGAGGAGGAGCTGGGAGAGGGGAAAATATAATCGAATATATTCTATTTTAAAATCTATTTTCAGTAAATATACACACGTGTGTGTAGATATATATTAATTTAAAAACAAACCAAAAAGGTAGCAGCTTTTTATGAACCAGGTGTATTCACAAAATGGAACTTTTCTTAAATGTTTAGCATAAGCAAGGTGCAGTGGCATGTGCCTGTAATTCCAGCACCTCCTCAGGTGGGGAGAGGCAACAGGAGCAGAACAGGAGTTCACAGTCGATCAATCTTAGCTAAGTGAGACTTGTCTCAAAATCTGTCAGCTTAAACTTTTAAAACCTAGAAGTACTTCAGTTACTTTTCACATTCCCATACTAACAATGCACTTAGTCTCCCAGGATAGAATAACACGCCCCTTTCCCCCAAGGATGCCCACATTGTAATTCCTCTCTGCCAACACGTTATTACACTACTACAGATGAAAATAGCTTCAAAATGTGAGATGAGAAAATCATCCTACATTATTCATGCAGGCTACTATAATCTCTAGGTCTTCACTGACAGCGGTAGGAGAGGCAGATTTTAAGAAGATGTAAGGGGGGGTGTGGATGGCCTCTAAAACTTGTAGAGGTCAGGAAAGGGATTCTATGTGGAGTCTCCAGAGAAAAGGAGGACAGCCAACACTCAGTCCCTCACCTCTAACGTGTGAATCCTGCTAGGTTGTTGGAAAGAGTGACTGTACGTGAAGCACTCAGTCTCCTCACCTCTAACGTGTGAATGCTAGCTTGTTGGAAAGAGTGACTGTACGTGAAGCACTCACCTCTAACATGTGAATCCTGCTAGGTTGTTGGAAAGAGTGACTGTACGTGAAGCACTCACCTCTAACATGTGAATCCTGCTAGGTTGTTGGAAAGAGTGACTGTACGTGAAGCACTCACCTCTAACGTGTGAATGCTAGCTTGTTGGAAAGAGTGACTGTACGTGAAGCACTCAGCTGGGGCTGACACACAATGACCATTGCATGAGAGCCGCTGTCACTGGTTTTGAACTTGCAACTTCACTTGCAGCCTCAATTCTCTTTGTACACAGTCTCCAGACATGTCTTACAAACGGGCAGATAATACATTTAAGGAGCTAACTACATAAAGTTCAACTTAGTTTCAAATGTTGTAATGCCCTTTTTTATGGCCTCACAGACATACTTTGAGGGTTGAGACTATCTCTACTCATTTTAATACTCTGAGCATCTAGCACAATACACACATCTATTCTTTCATTGTGTCATAACTTATACACAGTGGGTCACTTATAAAAATTAAATGCTGATAGCCTAATAAATCAATGAATTAATGAGTGAAAACAAATTACATTACACAGTTCCTATTCTAAAAGCTTGTTTTTAGTAACAAAGGTATATAGTAAACCACTATATTTTCAACCCCAGATGTCTTTCTTATTTAATCATTAACATCCCTCAGTGCTTCTTCATACTTGATAAATAAATAAATCTAGCATCATTGACAAAGACAAAGTTTATGTTTTAAGCAGTAAAATAACATATCAGATAAAATTATAACTTAATATTAAAATATTTAATATCTTAAAATGCCTTTATAAACAGTAAAGACATTTACCAATGCCTGAACAAATCTAGTAACATCCAGTAATGTCTTTATAACAATTAATTCCAAATATCCAGTGCTATATAATATGGGACACTGCCATTGGGGAGAAGAGGGCTTGTGATAGGATCCCTTGTCACAGTCCTGGTTCTCTTGGGACTCACTCTACACACCATGCTGACCTTAAACTCACAAAGATCCATGTACCTGCCTGCCAAGTGCTGGGAAGAACTGTGCACAACACATTCTCCCAGGCTTTACTAATTTATTTCCAATTACCTATAAAACAATAATCTACACATTTAGAAACCTAAAATTATAGTCACCTCACATTCACTATGTCCACAAATTAAATCATAAATACCTTCCAAGTTTCTTGCCACATCAGAACCATGAGCACATTAGAAACCTCAGCATTGTCTCTTTGTGTCCACAACAAACCAACATCTCTTCTTCCTCGTTCTAACAAACCCCACCTCTAGCTGTAGTCTGTTTAACTATATTTAGTTGACCTCAGCAGACTTATTGTTCCTGCCATATTTCCAATGCATACCCACTATAAATCATCACACAAATTAATCACTTTACTTCCCTACCCAACATTTTTCAATGCCTCAAGATCTAATCTCCATCTACAGAAAAATATTCAAATATTTTCAGTGTCTGTTATGGTGGTAGGTGGTGGGGTAAGCTGGTCTTCGCTCAGCATCAGCTAAAAATCTAATTTTGAGGAACAAAAAAGCATATGCCAACTTCTTACTGTTCTGACTTAGGATTAGTAGAGGATGTAGCATGGGGAACTTACAAAAAAAAGAAGGGAGGGAGGGACAGAGGAAGGGAAGGAAAGCAGAATGTGACAGGAATCTTACAGAACATGTTACACTTAATTCAGACAGAAATAAATGCAAATCTCCACACTCTACATGTTTAAGAACAAACCCTAGAATCCTTGTATCATGCAGCTCTGAAACTCAAGTGCTCCAGATTCCAAAGACTCAAAAGACTTGAGCAGCTTGGTAATGTAATAAATGTAACTGCTGATGGAGGTATAGGAAGAGACATAATCAGCAGCAGAAGCCAGTCTTCCCTGAGCCACCAGGACCTAGATAAGCAAGAACCCTCCCAAAAGGCTAAAAAGGCCTGCTGACCTTTGACACCTTGATTTCAAATTAGATATGTATGCACTAAAAACAAACAAACAAACCAAAAACAGACTTTTTAAATACATGAGGTAAAACTTAGAAATTGGAAGGAAAAATACACAAACAAACAATTACAGTTAAGACACCTTAACATCCTCCTTCAATATTTTTTTAAAGATTTATCTACTTATTATACATACAGTATTCTGCCTGCATGTATCCCTGCAGGCCAGAAGAGGGCACCAGGGATTATAGATGGCTTGAGTTTCAGAGCGCGTGATATGAGGATTCTAGGGTTTGTTCTTAAACATGTAGAGCATGGAGATTTATGTCTGTCTAAGTGTAACATATTCTGTAAAATTCCTGTCGCATTCTGCTTTCCCTCCCTTCCTCTGTCCCATGTGGTTGCTGGGAATCAAACTCAAGACTTCTAGAAGAACAGCCAGTGTTCTTAACCTCTGAGTCATCTCCCCAGCCTCTTCTCTCTCAATATTTGATAGAACACTTACAATCAGTAATGATACACAAGAAGCTAGTGACAGCATCTCTCAGAATCTGATAGTACGAGAGAGAAGTTTCCTCAAGCTTGTGAGATTCTGGATAAACAAAAGTTCCCACATCTGAGAAAGCTGAGATGTGCAAGATTTTGGAAGGTCCCTTTGCAGCTCTACTGCAGCAGTAAGCTACAGGGGAAGGAGGACCCTGACCAGCTATAGAGAGGAGATCGCCATCTCTCCCAGACACCAACTACCTGCCAAAAGTACAGAGAGCTCCAGAGCTGCAGCTTTGTGGGTACCTGAACACATCCATACCTGTGCACAAACCCATCTTACACACCATACACACATATAAAAATAAATCTAAAAAGACTTAGAGGACTGGAGAAATGGCTCAGTGGTCAATGCAATGACTGCAGTTCCAGAGGAATCAGTACCCAAATGGCAGTTCACAACTGAGTGTAATTCCGGTTCCAGGGAATCTGATACCCTTTTCTGGCCTCCTTGGGTACCAAGAATACATATGATATACAAATATACAAGCAAACAAAAACATCCATACACATAAAATAAAAATAGATCCCAAAATAAATTTTAACTTAGACAATAAATTTTATACTAATAACCTAAGCTCCTCTATCCATAAAAATTTAAAAAAAGAAACCCCAAAGCAACCAAAAGTTATGAAAATAAAGATAAAAGCAGAAAAATAAAATAAAAATAGTGAAACAAATGGTTTGATAAAATGAGGCTCCTTGAAAACATCAAAAAAATTAACAAGACTAGGAATGCAGTTAAGTCTGAGGAATATATGCCCAGTGTATGCAAAGCTCTAGAGTTTCAATAGCCAGCAACATAACTTGGGGGTAATGGCACAAACCTACAACCCCAATACTCCACTTATTAAAGAAATAATTGCAGCAATTTGATATTCATAAGAACCAAACAGCTATAGTTAATAAACTCTTTTAATAGGTCAAACAATATGGGCTACAATGCAAAACTGAAATCCCCAAGTCAAGAGGAACACCACAGATGTCTAAACTAAAAACAGATCAATGCCCAATTTTCAAAAACAAAGGCAGGCTGATGGCAAAGACCTATAGTCCCAGATACCTGGGAGGTGAAGGCGGGACAATCACAGGTTCAAGGCCTGCCTGGGCAAGTTAACAAGAGCTTTGCTCAAAATAAAAAGGACTGGGAGATAGCTTAATGATAGTGTGTCTGCATGCCATGTAATAAAGTCCTACATTCAATCCCTATTATCACCAAAACTTTCAAAGGAGATAGCATTCTTAGAGAACAAACTAAGAAACTTGATACCTATGTAGTATAGTTAATGTTCAGGTCATCAAGGGATATGAAAGAAACCAAATGCAGTGGTCCACATCAATTGTCAGGAGGTAGAAAATGGACGGATTAGGAGCAACTTGGGATTCATAGCAAGATACTGTCCCAAAAATAGTATCATCTGCATACATTTAACTTCCTTTTTATATAGAAAATTTGGTAGACAGGGTGTACCTTATTTTAGCACAGTATGTTACAAGTTTCTCCAATGAATTGTTGGGACACTCTAGAATTACTCCAGACAATAAAATATAGAATGATTTTTAAATGTATACTACTAGAATGTTGATTCACTATTCTGTTTAGCATTTTTAATTCAGTCATCAAATACACATCTAGCATTAAGTAAATACACTGAAAAAAGATTCTAGTTTCAAAAGGATACTAAAAGGCTAAACTGTTAATATTGAGCAAATGTAACAGTGGAAATATGCCACATTAGAGCCCCAAATTCAAATGCACAAATATATAATGAAAAAGATGTGACCTACTCACAAAAGACTTTAACTGATGGTCAACTTAGTATGAGTCAATTGCCTGCAAAGAATGTGGAACACACTAGTATTTGATGAAAGAGCTGTAACACAGCTCTGTTCCAGGGATCCTACAAAGCCACCCTTCTCTGAAGATCACCCAAGGTCAAATGTAAAAGAGTTAAAAACCTGATAGGACTAGCTGGGCAGTGGTAGTACACACCTTTAATGGCAGCACTTGGTAGGCAAAGGCAGGGAAATCTCTGTGGAATCTGAGGCCAGCCTGGTCTACAGAGTAACTTCCTGGACAGGCAAGGCTAGTCAGAGAAACCCTATCCAGAAAGAAAAAAGGGGGGGAGGAAGGAAGGAAAAAAGAAACTGATGGGTGGCTGAAGACAAGGCCCAGTGTGTACAATAAAATTGTTGCCACAGAAATCCAAGGGCCTCACTTTGGTTCCCAATACTGGGTCTGGCAGCAATGTATCAGTAGCTGGGAGGACAGAAGCAGGATTGATGGAGCTTGTCAACCACCACTTCAGTGAAAGATCCTAGGGTAGACACGAATAGAGCAGGACACCTGATACCCTATTTTGGCCTCTGCACACATGCCAATAGCACAGAAATTCACGAGAGAAAAAGAGACAGAGAGAGAGAGAGATATGAAGCAAGGTTGGCCTAAGAATGTTCAAGGTTTACAAAGCAGCTATCTTTGTTCCAAGAAGAACTATGACTAACAAAGACACTCTATGGGAATTATATTGAATTTCAACTTAATTGCAACATTAATTCAAAGACAGCACGATATATAGCAGAGTCCCTCACTAGTGGTGAGATAAATCAAACAAATCAAATCACTGGCTATAGAGGTTGGTTGGCCAACACCAACTACAATTCTGTGATGCTAACTTTGTGGACTTTCTCCCATCTGAGTATTAACCACATCTGACTATACTTAGCATCTATTATCAAACAAAACCAATTTAGGGTGGCATAGTTCAGCTGAGACTATGTCTACAACAAATACCCAAAATGATTTTCTCACTAACTCTGGAGCAAATTTTCTATGTGTATTTATATATCTCCACTTATTTTCACCCAGGCAAAAACAAAAATATCATCTTTCCAAATCTTACCTATTCACCCAGAACAGAGCAAACCCGTTTTCAACAGAAATTTTCATATTCATCCTAGTTGGCCTCTCCGCTGGTGTAAAACACTCCTAGTACCATATTTCTAGCAATCAATTGCAGAGCCCCTTACATACCTCCTCTTCTGTCTTAAACTGTTGATTGTTCTCTCTTGTGGCTCAGATTGCCCCAGAACTCTCTACATAACCAAGGTTCACCTGGACTTCCTGATCCTCCTGCCTCCACTGCCCAGGTGCTAGAATTACAAGCATGTGCCATCATTCCAGGCTATTTTTATTAAATATATATCACCACACCTAGCTATTAATATTTTCTCTTCCTCAATTAAACTTTTCTTAAAGGCAAACATTATATCTATTCTTTGCCCTCTACATATCAAGAGGTACACAGACACTCAAAAACAGCATTTGGTGTCCAAAACTTTACTTAGTATTCATTCATTCATTCATTCATTCATTCATTCAGGGAGAGGTCCCAGAGGCATACTGCAGTACATATATGGAGATCAGAGATCAATTTGGGAGGGGTAAAGTTCTCTCCTTCCACTTTGCTTTTGAGACAAATCTCTGCTTTTGCTGTTGTGTGACATATGCAAGTTTCTACCTGATTCTTCTGTAAGGCTCCCCCATCTGGCCACAGAAATGCAGGATTACAAATTTGAGCCTCCACATATAGCTTTTCATGGAATCTGGAGATCTAACTCATCTTGTCAGGCTTACAAGGCTAGTACTTTTACTCACTGATATCTCAGCCCAGCATTTGGTATTCAACATCGGAAACAGGCATTTAAGAACAGGCATTTTGTAAAGAGATATATCTTTATCAGTAAATGGAAAATTCAATGTTCAAATCTAAATATTAAGTAAGTTTCTAATCTCCTTTATAACTACTAGAATGAATGAGGCACTGACACCATTGAGAGATAATATATTCTAACCACAGAATATTTTTAATTAAGTTAGGCTTGGAAATATTAAAATTTTCTAATATAAAAAGTTGGGTAAAGGTACCTTAAAACATTTTTTGAGCACAGTAAGATATAGATACCCAGACTAGGGATGGAGAGATGACTATTCCAGAAAACCCAAATTTGGTCCTCAGCACCATACTGGATGGCTAACAACTGTCTATAACTTTAGCTCCAGGGGATCTGACACCCTCTGTAGGCACCTGCACACACATGGTATATACACACTGAAACACACAAATACCTATAAATACACATTTAAAAAAAAACTTTGCTTTTAAAAAGTCAATTATTTTAGGAAAATGATAAAATATCTGTTTCTTTATATGTTAAATGTATTGGGGGGGCGCAACATATTCATTTAAGTTTTAACTTGTATACCTTAGAACACATATAAAGAGGAGAGCGCGCATATGTGTGTGTGTGTGTGTGTGTCTGCTTGCCTGCTTGTCTATCTGTTATACACAAACAAAAACATATTCTCATTCCCCAAACACTAACTGATAAACAATAGTTTTTGGTTTTTGTTTGTTTGGTTTTTGAGACAGGGTTTCTCTGTGTAGCTCTGGTTGTCCTGCAACTCTGCTCTATAGACCAAGGTGGCCTTGAACTCAGAGACCCACCTGCCTCTGCCTCCTGAGTACAAGCATGAAAGGTGTGCACCATAAACAATGGTCTTAGACAAAGTACAAAGAGATCTCTTATTAGCTTAGAAAAAGATTTGGAAATTCTTACCGAGGCCTCTGGGTCTGAAAGTTCATCTAATAATTTTCTTGCATCTACCACAGCTTGATAGAGTCTCAGATTTTTGCCATCGGATGCCACAAAGCAAGCACTTGCAGAATTGCAGTATGTGCCTAAGAAAAGAAAATACAGTCTTTGGGTTACAGTGTGTAATTTATTTTTTATTACTGACTAAATAAAGTATTAGAAACAAACAATTATACCTTTCTTTCTAGGTATAACTATCAGCCAGAATCATAATTAAATGAATATAACTTATGGATATAAGCTTAGTAACAAAAATTCAGTAGAAAAATATGAAAAGAAAAAAATTCTAAGGATAAGCCTGTACTAACATTCTGACAACCTATTAATGTCTGCAGGCTGCAGAGATGGTTTGGCAGTTGGCACTGGCTACTCCAGAGGACTAGGTTTGATGCTCACTATCAGCACGGTGGCTCACAATTGTCTGTAACTCCAGTCCTAGACATCTGACATCCTCTTCTGGCTTCTCATGGCACCAGGCAAGCACATGGTGCACAGATGTACATGGAGGCAAAAACACTCAAATGCGTAAAATAAAAATAAAATAATTTCTTTAGATTTACACTTTAACAAATATAAATCATTTTGTGAGCCAAGCATGGTGGTAATAACAGCACATGGGAGCAGCAGGATCCCAACGTCTGGGGCCAACATGGTCTATATAACATGTAAGCGATGATAGTTCAAAAAAAAAATAAACAAGAAAAAAGACTTTGTTCAAACAAATAATTTAAATTTTATTCATTTTATAATTAAATAAACACTTACCAAGACAATAACTAGGAATAAGGGTTGGAAGCCATGCCACATTAGAGAAGGCTGAGGTATGTAAAGAGTTAATTCGAGCCAATTCTGACACTCCTCCAGTGTACGACAAAGGTCCTATGGGGTCTACACGCCACAGAATAAGTTCACTGTAGATTGCATTTGGGTCATGAAATGTACGAGTTGCTGCATTCCTAAGAGGCTGTTTGGCCAGCTCTTTTTTGTGTTTTACAGGATCTATTAATCTACTTAGTTTACTGTCGGGGTCCCACTGACAGTCAGATTCAGGGGTCAACAGAGCATTGTGGTGAGAAGATGTCAGCAACAGTGGTAACACCGAATGGCACGCCAAGTCATTGAGGTGAAACCGGTGACCGCAGTATCTGAATTTGTGGGATACAGTCAGAACAGTAGTAAAAGCAGACTTGTCAGCAAAAGTGACTGCCCACTGATTCAAAGACCCATCTATGTGTTTAGAGACCATCATTACTGTGGGTGCTAAAATGTTCATGTCTGTACTGTGTGATCTGGAGTGTGGCTGTGACCCATGAGAATTATTTACAGACATCAGCTCTTGGTGTGATGAGGTATGGTATGCATCTTTTGTAGCATTTACACAAGCATACATCATGATGTTTTTACTAAGAGAGTTTGCATCCCCAGAGGGAAATGCAACAGGAATCCGAGAGGAAAAAGAAACCTGAAAAACACAAATACATGATTCATCATAAGAAGTTTGCCTTCTCTCAAAAATACTTTTCCAAACAAACTCCTATTTTCAAAATGCCAAATCCCAGCTTCCTAGCAAAAGAATCATGTTTAACCTATATATAGTTTAATTTCTTCCTTCTACTTATGTATTAGATCACTATTTATAACCCAATACAAAATGAAAAAGTTTCAAATACATTGTTCATAGCTTATATATAAGAATAACCTTATCATGTATTTAAATAACAATAAAGCTAAGAAAGATAACACATAAAAGCAGCTTGATCTGGCTTATAAAACTGAAGATGAGCACAAGCCTTCAATGCCAGCACTGAAGGAGGATCAGGAACTAAAGGTCATCCTCAGCTATACAGATAGCTGATGACCAGTCTGAATACATGAAACCTTGTCTCATTTTTAAGAAAAAAAAAAACTACAACAACAAAAGCAAAAACTGAAACCTCATATTTTCAAAGTAGTTTCCTTAGTTGTACTAAAAACATTACAATTCTCAGAAAGCATGAGTAGTAATTCAAAAATTAAGTGTCTCAAAAAAATTCATTTTCTTTGAACTGACTGTGTAAAATGCATAGTACTGATCTTCTTTGAAGACATGAATATGTATTTTCTCAGTTGCTTATCAAAACTAAATTTTTTAGTAATTCTGAAAAGTCTGTGAAATCTATATAGCATCTTTATAGTTATTTTAAAAATATGAAATGTTTTCATCAAGGAAATATACCTGGACTTGTCTAAATATTCCAGGGTTATATTCATCCAAATACTTTACATGCCACACTAGAAAGGTCCCATCTACAGGGTGTATGGTGAACAGCATGTCAGGGTTCTTATTCCACTCTGTCAGCAGAGTTTCAATCTTCCGATCGAGCAGCACTGTAGGCAGCGGCATTGAGATGCTCGGTCCTGGGTGGGTCCTAGGACTTCCCTCTCTTTCTCCATCTTCATGCTCTGATGATCCTGTACCAGCCTCAGATTCTCTATCCAGAGATAATTCTAAATCAGAAAATATATTTGTCAGAATATACACTAAATAATACCATAATACACATACACACACACACACACACACACACACACACACACACACAAAAGAGTCTGCCTGGCATGAAGGCCCAAGTTTATAACCCAATCTACTCAGGAGGCTGAGGCGGAAGGAATTTGAGCTCAGGCAATTTAGGGATGCTATGTCTCGAAAGAAAACAAAATGGGCTGAGGGAGTAGCTCACAGAGCACCTGCCTAGCCTGCAGGAGGGCCTGGGTTTAAGCCTATACCATAAACAAAACAGCTAGAGTTAGCTGGTATGTCCAAGAACAAGCACAGTGCCTAATCTGAGAGGCAATGAGGTGGGAAGGGAGGGAGAGAAAGAGAAGAAGGGAAGAAGGAAGGTAGGGAGGGGAAGGAGAGAAGAAGGGAGGAGAGAATTCACACTTATGGAGGAATCTCAAGATAACTGAAACAGGAATACAAACCATGGTCTAATTTCATGTGTAAACCCCTCTCTCGTTCCTCCTGTGAGTGTTCTTCATCTTCTCTGTCTGCATCATCGCTTTCATGATCTAATTGTTTTTCAGAAAGTTTTCGTAACTGGTGCATAAATATTTCAGTAGATGATGTAAAATGAAATTCCTTGTTATTTAACCAATGAACTACAAATCCCCCATTGACATCATCAATATTAAATGAAGTGCCAACCAGGACATTTGGAATATCTGTGGAAACAAAAAAGATTAAGCTTTCAATATGATGCTCCAATTTCTAAAAACACAGCAAGTGCTTATCATGATTAATCATCTGTTTACCCTGAGAAAGTGCCAAAAAACAGATTAGCATGATTCTACCAGGACTATTACAACTTTAACTGAATTTAATGATTGTAAATATTAAGAACTAATGACACACTCTTACATGAAATTAAATTACAGTACTAATTTCAAAACCAAATACAGCAACTCATCAACCCTAGTTGTGTGGACTGTAAGACCTATACAAGAGAACTGATGAAGTTAAAATATGAACTGGATTTTAACAATATGAAATGGCTTAACAGTTTCTTAGGCATGACCATTAACACTGTGATTATGTCATGACTTTTCTCTAGCTGAGGATAAAATTCCATGATACATGTAGCACTTTGAAAAGATTAAGACAAAAACTTGCTTACACATATGCACACATGATCATGTGTGCAACACACATACAAAAAAAACAAAAAAATCAGTTTACAAATATTAATGGTTAAATGTGACAGCTATTAAAGTGTCCACTGCACTAGTCCTTTAATTTTGCTGAATGTCTGAAACATTCCTAAAAGTGGAGAAGAAAGAACACAAAGATGCAGGAAAGAAGCAGGACAATGGCTCAGCGAATACAGTGCTTACCAGGCAAGCAAGAGGACCAGAGTTCAGCTCCCCAGAATCCATGCTAGATGGATATGATGACCTGTAGTGGGATTACACTGGTAATGTAAATATTTGTCCCGCCTATGAGTTTAACAAAAAGCTAGTTGGCCCAAGGCAAACAGGAAGTGTGGACAGGGCTATAAGGCTAAGAAAACTCAGGAACATCTCAGAGCAGACACAGACGCCAGACACAACAAGGAAACAGCAGCAGACAAGGAGGAGAAAAGCTGAAATGCTGCTCTGATAAAAGGTACCGAGCTGCACATCTGAACAAGATGGGTTAGATTGAAAGCAACCGCTAGCAAATTACATGTCCGGGCCCTAGGTCAATCAGGGTAAAAATAATATATGCCTGTGTGTGATTATTTGAGGCAAAGCAAGGCAGGGAGTGGAGCTAAATCTCTGGGTTAAACCAGAAAGTCTGGGTCAGAACCTTTTACAACAATGACCCACCTGAAACTCCAGGCTAAGACAGGACCCCAGAAAAAGATGCCTAGCCAAACTAGCTATGCTGGTGAGCTCTGGGTTCAAATGAGGAATCCTGCCTCAATGAATATGGTAAAAATTGAGCAAAGAAGATTCCTGGGTTCAAGTTTGGACCTCTGTACAGACATACACATACATGTATACATACACGCTTGCATACACACACATGCAAATACACACACTTGCCCAAACATATGCAAACATACATAACTACACATGTATACCACACACAGGGCAGAAAATAGACACATACATACACATATAGGTAGAGACAAATGGATATGATAAGATATAAACATGTGATGAATCTATGTAAACATTATCACATTTGTCAGAAAATTCTATAGGATGGAGGGTTTGCTCAGTGGTTAGAGTACTTGTTGCTCTTATAGAGGACCCGGGTTGAGCCCCAGCACCCTCATGATGGCTCACAACTGTCTGTAACTCCAGTCCTCTTCTGATCTCCTTAGACATCAAGCATGCCTATGTGTACACATATACATACAGGCAAAACACACCTACACAGAAAACAATAAAATATATTAACTATTTTAAAATGTCTTTTGGCTGTATCATAAATTCAAATGTTTTTTTTTCCTAAAAAAATAAGAGAAAAAAACCTAACAGTACAGAATTATTTGCATTTAGCAATCAATTTGGTCAATCTCTAAATTGTATTTGCAACAATACATATAATGCATCAAGCTAAATGACTTAACATAATTGTATTTAAAATATGTAGGTAGCACTAAGAAGAGGAGGGGGCATCTCTGTGTGTTTTAGGCCAACCTGATCTACATAGTGAGTTCCAGGCCAGTCAGGGCTATATAGTGGGATATAGTTTCAAAAGCAGAACAAAACAAAATAATATGGTATGGTAAGGCCCAATAGCTATAAGAACATATAGCCTCTATGTTTATCCACAATAAAGCAATGTACAATCCCAGCCCATTTGGTTTCAAAAACATACACAGTTAAAATCCACACTTTCTAAAGTAGATGGAATTTATTGCAGACTATCATTAATTGCATCTTTTTAAAGTTTCATCTTCACAGACTTGAGTTCAATCCCCAGCATACACAAGGCAGCTAACAACTGTCTGTAATTCCAAAGCCGAAGGCGTAGTTCCAGCGCAACACATTTAGCTTCAACTGTCTGTAATTCCAAGATCTGACACCCTCACACAGTTATACATGCAGGCAAAACACCAATTCACATAAAATAAAGATAAATATTAAAAAAATAGTTCATCTATTTTATAAACGTTAGTTTTTTAAAAAATCTAAAACCACAACATTTTAAAAGTTATTATTATAGAACATTCTTAGAACATTATAAAGGTTTAAAAGAACAAAAATGATCATGGTGACACAACTTATACACCCAGAACGCAGAAGGCTGACTATTGTAGATTCAAAACCAGCCTGGGGTACAAAGAGAGATCTTGTCTCAAAAACTCAGGGTGGGTAGTAAAGAATATTAGTTAAAGGTGTGTTACACTTGTTTATGCTGTGGAACGTTTAATAAAGCAAAGATGTGTATTGCATTCCTTTATACTGCCTTTGTTTAATTCTGTGAAGCTGTGTTACTTCATTGGTCTAATAAAGAGCTGAACAGCCAGTAGTGAGGCAGGAGAGAGACAGGTGAGGCCGGCAGGCAGAGAATAAACAGGAGGAGAAATCTGAAAAGAGAAAGACCAAGGCACAAAAGAAGAAGGAGAGGAGGATGCCAGAGGCCAGCCAAACAGTTTCACAGGCAGCCACAGAGTAAGAAGTAAAGAAAGGTATACAGAAATAAGGAAAAATAAAAGCCCAGAGACAAAAAAAAATACATGAGATAATTTTAAAAAAGCTGGCAAGAAATAAGCCAACCTAAGGCCAGGCTTTCATACATAAGAAGAAGACTCCGTATGTATTTATTTGAGAGCTGGGTAGCAGGCCCCCCAAAGAGCCAAAAGAGTTTTTTAAAAAAAAAAAAAAAAAAAAACTACAGGTGAAGGCAGACATCACAGTACTGGCAAAGAAAATAATAACAAGAACCAAACATGTGAGCATAAAAACAATTTTAAACATCTCAGTAGCTTACTATTTGGAACCTTGCTTCAAATTCAGCTTCCCTCTTCCTATGGACTTTCTGCCCTTCCATCCCATTCCTTTGTGTCAGGCACCAATACCTGGACATTTTATCTACCTGAACTCTACTGCACACACACCCAGTAGCCACATCTAACCTGGACTCAGGTAGGTGATTCTCATTGTCCTCCAAAACAGTCTCTCCATTACCACCCTCCACGTGGTAATAACATATTTGCAGGTATCCTTGCCCCACCTCAAATCCACTCACTGGGGATTCCAACTATTGGTTCAGACCCAGGGTCCTCCTAGCCTTTCAGTCCTGTCACTCCAGATTACTCTTTGCCTTACTATAACCTGCTTCCAGAATCTCGGCCCACCACACTCCCAGCTCTCTGGGAACCTGGAATCTTAGCATGGACCCACCTTACCTCTTTCCTGAAGCTCTTCTCATCAGCCTTTCACCTAACCCACCTCTACACCTCTCTGCCACCCACCAACCTACAGAGCACTCTCTACCAGGCAACATACTTTTCTAGGATCCAGAGAGGGCAGCAGAAAGCAAATAATGAAACACCCATTCAACAGAGACAAGACCAGTTATCAGGACCTAAAATCACCTTAGTCATCCCAACCCAGAAGGCAAAGCACCATCACAAACATGAGCAGCCAAGAAAATATGCATCCCTAAAACCCAGTAACCCTGAGTTACAGTAGCCCTAAGAAATGTCATATACTGAAGAACAAGTCAAGGACATCAAAATAGCAATCATGAATATGTTCAATTTATTCACATGGGATATAATCAATCCCTTAGTGACATCTGTGAAAACAAACAGTAGAATGAAATAATTAAAACAGTTCACAAAGTAGAAACAGAATCACTAAAGAAAGCTCAATTGAAAAACGAAAACTTTACAAAGTCCAACAAAAATCTCAGAGGCGAGCCTCACTGGCAGAACACAGGACACAGAATCTCGGGCAGTGAAGACAAGATAGAAGAAATGGATACCTCAGTAAAAGATATGTTAAATCTAAGATAATCCAGTCATGAACATCCAGAAAGTCTAGGATACTATGAAAAGACCAGATCTATAAATAATAAGGATAGAAGAAGAAACTCAGTTCAAAAGCAAAGAAAATATTTTCAACAAAATCATGAAAAGAAAATTCCATAAAGTAGGAGGTACAAGAAGCACACAGAACACCAAATAGATGGAAACCAAAAAGACATTTCCAATAGTAATAATAATCAGAACAATGAATGTATAGAACAAAGAAATAAACAACAAGAGCTACAAGGAAAAAAGGACCAAGTAATATATAAAGGCAGACCCACTAGAATTACTCCTGACTTCTTAATGGAGACCAAAAGGACTTGTATGGATGTTCTACAAGCTCTAAGAGACCACAGATGCTAACCTAGACTACTATACTCAGCAAAACTACCAATCCCAATAGACAGAAACAGTCCATAATAAAATCAAATTTA
The DNA here is from genome assembly GCA_004025045.1 of Sigmodon hispidus. Classification (NCBI taxonomy): domain Eukaryota; kingdom Metazoa; phylum Chordata; class Mammalia; order Rodentia; family Cricetidae; genus Sigmodon; species Sigmodon hispidus. Next base: position 174,131 of record PVIH01001305.1, read on the forward strand.
AGCAGTATCTATCTACAAATTCATCTCTACAGAAGGCCTAGAAAGAAAACTTCAACCTGAAGAAGTTACCTCACTCAAGGAAACACAAATAATCTCAGACCAGTAAATCAGAAGGGGGGGCATCTAAGCAACAAAATAGGAATCAATAACTACTGTTCATTGATAACTCTCAATATTGATGATATCAATCCCAATGAAAAGACACAGACTGACAGATTGGTTTAGTAAACAGGATCCATTTTTCTGCTGCATCTAAGATATCTTTACCATCAAGGATAGATGTTACCTGTTATAGTTTGAAAGAAAATGGTCCCCAAAGGGAGTGGCCATGTTGGAGGTATGGCCTTGTTGGAGGAGTGTCCTTGTTGGAGGAGTGTGTCACTGTGGAGGTCTCATATATGCTCAAGCCATGCCCAGTGAAACAAACTACTTTCTGTTGCCTGACAAGATGTAGAACTCTTAGCTACCTCTCCAGCACCATGTCTGCCTATATGCTGCCATGACCCTCCATGATGATAATGGACTGAACTTCTAAACTGTAAGCCATACATTCAAACGTTTTCCTTTATAAGAGTTGTTATGGTCATGGTGTCTCTTTATAGCAACAGATATCCTAAGACACTACCACAGAGTCAAAGGATTATAAAGTTATTCCAAGCAAATGGACCCAGAAAGCAAGATGTAGCCATTTTAGTATCTGACAAAAGAAACTTCAAACCAAAATTAAACAGAAGCAGTAGGGAAGGTCCATAAATACACATCAAAGGAAAAACTCACCTAGAAAATATTGTAATTCTAAACTTTATGCACCAAACATAAAGGCACTCAAATTCATAAAAGAAACACTACTACTGCTAAAATCACATTTTGACCTCAGTGATAGTGACTTCAATACCCCATTCTTTCCAATAGACAGTTTATCTAGACAAAAACTACATAGAGAAATGATGGAGTTAAATAATTTCATAAGTCAAATGGACCTAACAGATAGTTACAAAATATTTCATTCAAACACAAAAGAATATACTTTCTTCTCATCAACTCATGGAACATTCTCCAAAATTGGCCACATACTTGGACACAAAGCAAGTCACAGCAATTTTTAAAAAATAGAAATAACATAGTACATTTTATCTGACCACCACAGATTAAAGCTGAATACCAACAAAAAAGCATGCAAATTCATAAAAACTTAACTTACTACTAAATGAAAAATGGGTCAAGATAGAAATTGAAAAGGAAATTTAAATATTTTAAAAATTGAATGAAAATAAAAACACAACATACGCAAACCTATGAGACTCAATGAAGGCAGTTCTAAAAGGCAAGTGCCTACATTTAAAGAAAAAGCTCTCATATTAGTGACTTAACAGTATACATGAAAGTTCTAGAACAAAGAAGAACACAAAACAGTAGATAGTAAGAAATAAACTCAGGTCTGAATTTGATAAAATAGAAACAAAGAGTTGGTTCTTTTAAAAAAAAAATTAGATTGATAAACCTTTAGCCAAATTAACTAGAAGATGGATAAAATCTAAAATAATAAAATTAGAGACAAAAGTGGGGGCATGACAAGAGACACTAAGGAAATCCACAGAATCATGAGTATATCAAAAAATCTGTACTACACCATACTAGAAAACTTAAAAGGAATGGAACACATTTCTTGATATATATGATCAGATAAGCAATGTAAAAAAAACCCTTAATGAAACAGAAGTAATAATTAAAAGTATTTCACACCCCCAAAATTATCGTTTTTTAAAGCCCAGAGACAGATGGATTCAGAACAGAATCCTTTCAGACCATCAAAAAATAACTGACACCAATACTCCTTGAAGTATTCCACAAAGTAGAAATGGAAGAAACAGTGCCTAATTCCTTTATGAGGCCATAGTCACCCTGATACCTAAATCATACAGACCCAACAAAGACAGAAAATTACAGACCAAGTTCCTTTATGAATATGAATGCAAAAATCCTCAAAAACTTTCAAACTGAATCAAAGAACACATCAAAAAGGTTATCCACCATGATCAAATAGGTTTCATCATAGAAATGCAAGGGTGGTTCAATTAATATAAATCAATAGTGGGTAAATAGCCTAAAGTGGCCTTCTCCTGTGACCAGATTGGTGCCTGGCCCAACTGTCATCAGAGATGTCATCCAGCAACTGATGAACACAGATGCAGTGACCCACAGCCAAATATTAGGCGGAGTTTGGGAACCTTATAGAGGAGGAGGAAAAATTGTAGGAGTCGGGGAGGTTGTCAAGAACACCACAGGAAGGCTCACACAATCAACTAACCAGGGCTCATAGTGGTTCATAGAGACTGAACAACCAACCAGGGAGCCAGCATGAGACTGACCAAGGCACTCTGCATATATGTTACAGTAGTATAGCTTGGTTCACTTGTGGGACTCCTGACATTAGAAACAGGCTGTCTCCAACTCTTTTGCTAGTTTTTGGGACCCTAGTTCTCATACTTGGTCACTTTGCACTGTCTTAATACAGAGGGAGGTGCTTAGTCTTACTGCAATTTGATATGCCATGTTTTGTTGATATTCATGGAAGATCTGGCCTTTACTGGATGGAGAACTGAAGAGGAGGGATTGGGAGTAGGAGAGGTGAGTGGGGAAAGGGGACTGGGAGGGAAGACCGGGGAGCTGTGGCCGGGATGTGAAACAAATAATTAAAAAAAAAAATGAAACTCTTTCTTTTACCCTGGAGCAACAGACAGTCCTCCAGCTGATAAAGTAGGGCTGCATTTATATAAATACAGTTCTATCAGCAATGCAGTAAGCCTTTCTATATATTTTTAGACCAAAAGAAAACCTAATACCCTTAAGTAGAAGCTCTCCAATATGCTTTTGTCAACATAAAACCTGCTTCTATTTATTCTCAGCCCAGATAAGAGGACAAGCTAAAAGAAAATACCAGGGATTAAAAAAAAAAAAAATCTTCCTACCTAAGCACAGGCCAAGAAAGTCTGATTAGGTAGAAATAAGTTGTGCTGAGATATAAACTATTTGGATAAGGTTATAAAGAAGAGCTACAGGAACAGTTAAACTGTTAAGAGAGTACACTAATTACCCAAGCTATCATTATTTGTGTTCCCAGGCTCAAGGAAGCTCTAATTTACTTGGAAACCTTGTAGACAAAGCTGTTCAAAAATACTTATGAAAATTACACCACAAAAATCACACAGACCCAGCCAGGTGGTTGTAGTGCACACCTTTAGTCCCAGCACTTGGGAGGCAGAGGCAGGGGGATCTCAGTGAGTCTGAGGTCAGCCTGGTCTACAAAGCAAGTTCCAGGACAGCCAGTGTTACAAGGCTACACAAAGAAACTGTCTCCAAAAAAAAAAAAAAAAAAATAGACCCAACTGAAGAAAGACTACCTTTATTATATAACCACTTTAAGAAGAATTTTAAAGGGCAACATGAAATAAAGACAAGGTTACAAAAGAAATAAAATTTTTCAATATATTTACCTTATTTCAATATATTTATATAAAAATAAAACTCTTGTCATCCTTTACCTGTGATAGGACTGATACTTGCTGCGATGTGGAAATGACACAGTGCATTGGCATGGTGAGAGATGTGTCTCTGGACTTCATGGGTTGCAGTCTTGTCAGGCATCAGTTCAGTGTGAGTTACAAGAACAGAAGACCTCCTTTGTCCTTTCCTTAAATTCTTCAAGTGGTGTATTGTCTAGAACATAAAAGTAATGTCCTAAACCCAACTCTGAAAGGTCTAACAAATGCCAACCAAAGAAGACTTTCCACTACTCAGATTTTAAGACTGGCCCTTGTGAAACTAACACTTTTAAGATAAACTTTCTTAATTAGATTAGAATAATTTTGGATATATGCTCCACAACTGTTAAAAATTTTTATAGTTTAAGGCAAAAAGGAGATGCTCAAACGTACTTACTCCTATCGGGCTAACAAAGACTGAGTGTTCTTGTGGCATGGGGGAGGTGGGGTAGTGCGTTAGGGTATCCCATACTGAAATGTGATTCACTTCTCACAACAACAAAATAAAGTCCCTGAATCTCTTTACCAGGAGGAACAATGCCTCCCAAAACTCACTCAGAATAAGATATTGACCTAAACTACAAATACACTGTCCCCAGTATAAAGAGGAAAACAGGACACAAAACAGAATAGGAATCACTTAGGGTAGACAGGAACATCATTATTGAAGTGCTAGGCTATGCAGACTACTCACAGGAGACAGAGCCCAGTTCATAACATTTCTAGGTCAGTGGTCTGGCACTAATCTCTCAAGCCCTTAGCATGTGGGATTAAATTAAGATGCAGCTATAAGAACAAAACTCTTCAAAGCATGCCTACTCACATGCACAATTTTGGATGTGGGGCCATGGTCATTCTTAGTATAACTTCATATCACAACCCCACTTCCTGGTCTATAACTTACCCTACCCCCAAATACCATATTTATAAAAGCTTCCCATTCTTTTCCTTTGTTCTCATAGTTGGTAAGTAAGAAACAGCATGCTGTCAATTCTTTTCTACTAAAATACTATAGTTAATCCTCCTTTCCAGTTTTCCAACCATTATCCTTTTTCTTGCAGAAAACAGTAGCATTTCAGTATAAGCTCTCTGATGTCTCCCTGCTATGGAGTTACTGATTTCTTAGACCTCCTGGCCCAAACTGCCTGTGAAATTTCTTCAATAGACACTGGACATTCAACAAAAACATAAAACTATTTATTTTTCTCCTAGGAACAAAACATGTAATTTAAAGTATACACAATGACAAAAACTTAGCAGTGAGGAGTTTCATAGATTATATCAGGTAGATAGTACAGTATGCTAGGCAAATTCAGCCCCTCAATTATCTCCTGAACCCTGACCTATAAGATTTAAATTAAATTACACAATAAAACCCTACAGGCACACTTGAAAAAAAGGGCCTTTTCTTTTAAAACAATGTTTAAACATTATTAATAACATTGTTAGAAAACGATAAAAGCTTGTCATATCACTGCCATAATATGTGTTTTTGCTAAAAAGAAATATATGAGGCAGCACAGTGGACATAAAGACAGTCATCAGATACTTATTATAATTTGAAGATGAAGCATGTTCTATAAATATATAAAAATAATAGTAAGAACCTAGCTAATATTTCAGTATTTAATCCCATCGAATTTCAATATAAAAACCAAAAGGTAACTTGAACTATTCTGACTTGTTTTTAATTCATTTTAAGTTTTGGTCATTTTCAAAATGTATGATCGGTACCCAATCATAGACAGTAAACATAATCACTAGAGTCTGCTTGCTTAATATAAAACTAAGAGTATCATGTTCTTAAAATGTCAAACTCGAAATATTTCTACCTGACAAAACATCCATCAAAGCCACTTTGATCATGCAGCCACTAAACTATTTAAGCACATAGCATACAAGTATAACTAGTAATGAAAGTGATGTTTGTAGCACTAAGAAAACAAGTTATGAAACATGTCATGCAACATGAATTTAATCATATAAAGAAAATGTAGGGGCTGGAGAGATGGCTCAGCGGTTAAGAGCACCCTCTGCTCTTCCAGAGGACCCGGGTTCGATTCCCAGCACCCACATGGCAGCTAACAACTGTCTGTAGTTCCAGTTCCAGGCAAACACCAAGGCAAATAAATAAATAAATAGTAAATAAATAAAGTTTAAAAAAAAAAAAAAAAAAAGAAAATGTATATATTTATAAATGATTGTAAAGGTAGGATTAAAAATTCCATTGTCCTTTCCCCCCTTTTCTTAACCTAGTTTTAGAATAAGCCAATCTTTGGCTGGAGAGATGGCTCAACAATTAAGAGCACCAGCGGTTCTTCCAGAGGATCCAGGTTCAATCCCCAGCACCTACATGGTGGCTCACAACCATCTGACTATAATTTCAGCAGATCTGAGGCTCTCCTCTTCTAAGTCTCCACAAGGATACCAGACCTTCACATACTGCACTTATATACATGCAGGTAAAACACTTTATAAACATAAAATAGTAAGTAAATAAGTATTTAGAATAAGGTGTCTTTCTTGTTTTTACAATTTTATTGTTTTACAATTAAAAACAGTCACAAGAATATTTACTATATATAAAATGCCTAATAACTTAGAATACTATATGTGCCTCCTTTTATTCCTAATACAATATTATAAGTAATTTCTTATAAAGATTTTGCTTTTATCTTATTTTGTTTTAATTTCTATTCTGTTCCATTTTCCTATTATATTCTGAGACTGAGCCTCATGTAGCCTAGCCTGACTTCTAAGCTAACTGTGTTAAGCTAACTTTAAACTCCTTGATCTTGCTTCTACCTCCCAAGTAGCAGGATTACAGGTATGTATACCACACTACATATGGATATCTGTGTGTGTATATAATTTAGTTATTTTATGTAGATGGGTGTTTTATTCATATGTTTCTCTGTGCACCATGTAAGTGTCTTATGCACATAGAGGTCAGAAGGGATTCTCTGGAACTAGATGGTTGTGAGCCACTATGTGGGTGCTGGGAATCTAACCTGGGTCCTCTGCAAGAATACATGTTCTTAATGGCTGTATGTAGTGATGTATTTTATATTTAATAAAATCAGTCTGGAATATCAGAAAATAGAATCACCCACAGTCAAGCTGCAAGGGTCAGAAAGTGGTAACTCATGCCTTTAATCCCAGCACAGGAATGACCAGAGTGGTGACCTACGCCTTTAATCCCAGAACTCCAAAGACAGAGATTTTTCTATGTTTCTATGAATTCAAGGTCTAACTACCAAAACAGCAGTAGCTCACACCTTTAATTCTAACTCCATAATTGAGAGGCAGAGTTGAACCTGGAAGTGAAACACCTGGGCAAAAAAGATATTTAAGGGGGCTGGAGAGATGGCTCAGAGGTTAAGAGCACTGACTGTTCTTCCAGAGGTCCTGAGTTCAATTCCCAGCAAAACCACATGGTGGCTCACAACCATCTATGATGAGGTCTGGCGCCCTCTTCTGTAAAAAACTGTATGCATAATAAATAAATTAAAAAAAATTAAAAAAAAAAGATATTTAAGGCAGACATAGGCATATGGTGTAGTATTTGGTAGAAGCAAGTCAGGCTGAGGACTCTGGAAGATAGCTTTTGCCCTGAAAAGTCGGCTGGGTGAGAATTGACTGTGGTCTGTTTGCTCTTCTGATATTCCAGACTGATTTTATTAAGCATAAAATATATCACCACAGCTGAACCATGTGTTCAGCCTGCTCACACTATATTTTAAAAGTGGAAAGGTTATTTCCCTTTCAAAATATTTAGCAATGGCCACTATATAGCAATGATGTGAGTTTACCTGTGGCTAACAGTTGTTTGTTGTTGAGATAGAGTTTCATGTAGCCCAGACTGACCTGGAACTCCCTATGTAGCTAAAGATGACCTTGAATTTCTAGTACTGCAATTACAGATGTGTACCACTTGCCCAATCTCTAGCATATTTTTGTTAGTTGTTTTTTATTCTTGTTATACTGTTGTTTTGTTTTTTTCTTTTTCAGACAGAGTCTTACTCTGTAGCCCAGATGGCCTTAAATTCTCAATCCTACATCTGTCTCTGAGGTGGTAGAATCACAAGCATGCAACACCAAATCCAGGTCTACAACATAGAGCATCTCTACCTAACATCTTAATAATTATCTTTATTCTTAAAGAACAAAATGAAATAAAAACATTTAGAACTAATTTCAAAGACTTTTACTTATTTTACTAGGTAAAGCTAAGTACTCCTACAGACCTTAACATCTGACTTGCAAAATGAAAACATCAAATTTGTTACTTATCTAGACTATGTGCCTAAAATCATCACTATCTATATTTAGCTTCATAACTACCCACATCGAGTAACCTCACAAGCATAAAGTAAGAATCCGCTTTTAACTTCCCTTCATTTTCATGTGCACCATATCAGCAAAACAAATCTCCAAAATCCCTTTACCACTTTTTGTAATATAAAATACCTCAAGAGCATGTTGGATTCTGTCTTTGTGTTTTCCAGCATGAGAAAGGTTGCTGGCGATGCTGGAGGTAGTGGTCTCACAAATCTGCTCACCCAAAAGACAGTCTTCTGGTAACAACGTTTCTGCCCAGAGCCGACACACACCATCATGGCATGAAGTCAGTAAAACATTACAGACAGAGCCCCTAATAGCAAAGAGAAACATATAAAATGCTGAGTACCAATGCCACTCATGGACCAAAAGCTATTAAACTGACTCTTCATGTATTAAGACAGCATTAACATAAACACTATATGGAAAAATAACTCATCCAGGAGCTTAAAGGGCTTGAAACCATTCCCCAAGACATCATAGGAACTGGGAAACGACCTTGACAATAGCTGTAGGAATTTCTGATTGATTGTACATGTCTTATTAAAAATCAAGCTCTAGGGAACATTGGTATCTTCTAAACAAACAGAAGAAAAACCTAAATGCCCAAAGATAGACGTGATCATAATAAAAATCATTAAGTATAGTTATTTAGTTTATGGCAGCAGCCTATCATTTCTGACATCCTGACAATCCAAAGAGTTGCAAATAGGCAAGCAAGTAAGCATTTTCGTAATGTAACTGTAAAGAAGCATATTACAAACAGGCAATCAACATCAAGCTAAAGGAGGTTTAAAAAAAAAAAAAACTTGTAACATCAAGCTGCTTGAATACATTAACTGCTTATTATAAATAAAAGAACAAAGAAATCCTCTTCTCTTTCTTCCTTTTCTTCCCTGCCCCTCCCCTCCCTTTCTCCCTTTCTCTCTCTCTCATATGTGTTCTATTTTTGTGTATGGATATGTATAAATGTCTGTCTGTTTCTGTTGGTCCGTCACGGGTCTTCAGAGTTAATGGGCTGGATCTAGGACCATGTGTACACCAGGTAAATACTCTACCAACTAAGCTACAGCCTCCAAAACTTATTCTTTCTTTATAAAAACTGTGTATGGAGCTGGAAAGATTACTCAGTGGTTAAAGAGTACTTGCTGCTGGTTAAAGAGGGCCAGGTTCAATCTCAGCACCAGCATGGCAGCTTACAACCATCTGTAACCTCAGTTCCAGGGATCCCAATGCCTTCTGCTGGACGTGGTACACATGCATACATTTAGGCAAACACATATACACAGGCAAGGATGTGATACACATACATACATTTAGGCAAACACATACACATATAAAAATAAATACATCTTGGAACTGAAAAAAAAAATGGCTTGAGTAAGGGCACTTGCTGTTCTTTGTTCTTCTACAAGACCAGGGTTCTGTCCCAGAACTCAAATGGAAGCTCACAACTTCTGTAACTCCAGTTCAAGGGGATCTGATACCCCTCTTTGGCCTCTCTGGGCACTGCAAGCATGTGATGCACAGACATGTGTAGAGACAAAATACTCATACATTATAAAATAAAAAATAATAATTACCTTTAAAAGCTGTTTACAAAGAATCCAACTAAGCCAAAAGTTTAAAAATTATTTTGCAAATATACAATAAACGTAAATAACTTAAAATGAACCTTTTAAAACACAAATGTAGGCTGTCTTACTAATTACTTTATAACTACCACATATTAGTACAGAGAACATTGAAAAAAACAAAGGTTCAAAACACAGGTGCTCCTTTAGCAAGGCTGAGGACTTCAGTCTCTGGCATTTAGAATTCAGGATTCATTCTCTCTTTTGAGTGGATCAAATAAGTCTTTCATTTAGACTCCAAAGACAGCTGAATTCCCCAAGTTATCTCCATATAATGTGCCATTTCTGTCATGTATAAAGCGCTCTAAGACACTTTTTACCAGATGAGTAAGCCTTTCTAGGCAAGCTTCTGAGTGGCCAGTTTTGTTCTTAAGTCTGCATATACAATATAGAAATCGCCTATATGTGCAGTTTATTTAATTTTCTGAATAACAATGAGAAAAATTTTACATAATTAAACCTCCAAACAGATGGTTCCAAATCTGTGGATTCAATCAATTGCACAACAAAAATATTTTTGAAGAAAAAATACACCTATACTAAAAATTTGCAGGCTTTCTCATGATATTTTCTTCTACCAATGAAAGTAAGGAAAAAAAAAGATAAAAAAATTACATAGCATCTATGCTATAAAAGTTATTGTAAATAACTTAGAGATAATTTGATGGGACATGGGAAGATATATATAAATTATATGTAAATACTGTATTATTTTATATAAAGGACTTGAGCATCTGCAGATTTTAATATATTTTGGAAGTCTTCAAACCAATCCATCACAGTTATAAAAAATGATAACTAATTAAAAACAATAATACTTCAGTCACATATGTCCCAACTCTAGTTAGTTAGCATGGCACCATCTCAAACACACACACACATACACACACACACACACACACACACACACACACACACACACACACACATATGAAAGCAATATTAACATTATGAAAATGGGTTATTGATGTCAACAAGACTCTTGTTAAATGCTTTGAAAAGATCCTATGGGTATACCTAGCATCAAAAAGGCACAACCTAGCCAGTTTATTTACTGTAAATTATATTCTTACCACCATGTACATTATTAATAGTTTGTTATTTTCCTGAATGTGTACTTTCCTATTTACTAGCAAAAATATTCTTTTTAGAATCTTCTACCACTAATGTTACTACTCACAATACTTGTTCATGTTGTTTAGGCAAATAATATGTGCTACTGTCAGTACTAAATACTTCATATACACAGGCACATCTGTCTCATCGCTCTCTGAGATGGTATTATTACTACCCTCATTCAACAACAACAAAAAAAAGAGAGACAGAGAACTTAAGAAATCTATTGACCAGCTCACAGGGCTAATGACAGCAGTAGAACTTGGATTCAGACAGTGTAATTCCAGTCTATTCTATTAATCACTACATACGAGTATGGTGAAGACTACATTTTCATTATTTTTATAAACATATAAGAATGCAAATTAACATTTTATGAAACATATATCCAACCTGGGCATATACTTGCTAGTTTTACGCCACGAGAAACCTGTCACTGCTCGAGGGTGCGCCAAGTAAACAAAGGAAAACTGAGTAGATGTCTGTCTCCTTTTCACTTCATGGTGACCCTGAGGTATGATTGAAGACTTCCAACCAGTCATAGGGTACCACACTTTCAGAAGACAGTCATCCTGCAAAAGATACAAGTCCATATAAAACTAATTTGTACAAACACAATTTCAAAATGTGATGATATTGTGAGGTCGAAAACAAGATATATCTCTAAAACACAATATATAACTAACATATTATAAAGCCAAATCTAAAATAGCATTACTTTAAAAAGTGAGTGATTTTTCATTATCAATCTTCTGTTTGTACTAGCATTTTTCAAACAGAGACTAATGTTATATAAAAACCTGCAGATGACAGGAGGGCAGATACTAGTCCCCTAGATATAAGAAAGGATAAAACAGATAATGAGTTATCTATCAGTCACTGTCATTCTCTCCTGTTTTAAGGCATCTGCAAGGGTGAAACGCATCTTAAATATAGATTATTTCCTGCTCTAAGTAAAGAATCAGCCAATCTTTTCTATAGGACCAAATAGATGACAGTAAACAAGCTGGCTACATAGGCCATATAGGTCTGTGGCACAGATTAATCTCTGTAAACACAAAGAATAAATTTTTTCTTTGCTTTCCTTTTTACAACTCTTTAAAAATAAAAATATTTTTTTTTAAAAAAAGAGAGGCTGGACAATGGCTCAGCAGTTAAGAACACTGCCTGCTCTTCTAGAAGATTCAGCTTCAATTCCTAGAACCCACACAAGGGCTTACAACCACCTATAATTCCAGTTCCAGGAGATATGACACTCCCTCACCTTCCGTGGGCATTGCACTCACATGGTACACAAACATACATGCAGGCAAAATGAACATACACATTAAAAATGATACAAAGTTGTAAAGATTAAAGAGAATCTGGAGAGCTGACTCAGTGGTTAAGAGCACTTGTTGCTTTTGCAGAGGACCCGGGTTCAATTCAAGCAACCAAATGGCAGTTCACGACTGTCTGTAACTCCAGTCTCAAGGGACCCAAACCTTCTCCTGACCTCTATGGGCACCAAACATGCAAACACTCACATAAAACAAAATAAATCTTAAAAACGTTTTGAAAATGACAATGTAAAAAGCACAACAATGTTTAAAAAAAAAAAAAAAAGCCAGGCTGTGGTGGTATACACCTTTAATCAAAGCACTCACTCAGAAGGCAAAGGCAGGTAGATCTCTGTGATTTTTGAGGCCAGCCTGGTCTACAAAGCAAGAAAGTTCCAGGACAACCAACACAAAACAGAGACTCTGTCTCAAAAAAAACCACAAAACAACTACAAAATCACACAAAACAAGCAATTAAGAAAATTGCTAGCACCTAGGCTAGTAATAACCTGATGTCTACTATAACTGATTTAAAAAGAAAGCCTTTAGCTAGCCAACAGAAATCATTTCTTGTGGAGATAATTTAAAAAAAAATTTCAGAGAACTGAGCCACCCACAGAGCCAAGCCAGGAAGGTCAGGAAGTGGTGACCCATGCTAAACTAATCCCATCGCTCAGAAGGCAGAAATCTGTCTGGATCTCTGTGAGTTCAAGGCCAGGCAGTGGTGACACACACCTTTAATCCCAGCACTAGGAAAGTTGAACCAGGAAGTAAGATAGCTAAGTGAGAAAGAAAGAGGGGAGGGGTAAGGGCTTTTTCCCTTGGTCTGCCACTTCCCTTTCAGGCTGAGGACTGAGAGACTCGCCCTATGAGGATTAGTGGAGACAGACTTGAGTAGTTGGCTGAGTGAGAAGTGGACATGGTTTGTTTCTCTCTGATATTTCAGCTTTTCCCCAATATTGAGTTCTAGGTTTTTATTAATAATATCAAATATAATCCGTGCAATATGTACCAATTTTATGACAATAGCACCAATTTTATGTGATTTGTGTGTGTGTTATGTCCACATTGAATATGCAGGTGCATGCACCTCCATACACACATATGGAGGCAGAAGAGGACCCCAGAAAACTGTAGATACTTTCCTCTATCATTCTGTGCTTTATCACCTTGAAGCAGGGTCTCTCATTAAGTCAGCAAGCTCTTGGGACACACCCATCTCTTCCCCCAAAATAATGAGATCACAGGCTCATGCAGCCATGCCCATCATTTCATATGAGCTTAGGTTAAGTGAGAGGAATGGATCTTTAAATTTGTCAAAACCCACTGAAATATGCAATTATCAAAAATCAGGTATTCATAGGTGTATGGGTTAATGTCTGCATCTTCAATTCAGTTTGATTCCACTGATCCACAAGTCTGTTTTTATGCCAGTACCAGGCTCTTTTTCATACTGTAGCTCTACAGTATAACTTGAAGTCAGAGATGGCGATGCCTCCTGAGGTTCTTTTGTTGAGCAAAATTGTTTTGGCAATCCTGGCTTTCCTGTTATTCCAAATAAAATTTAGTATTGTTCTTTCAAGGTCTGTAAAAAATTGTGTTGGAACTTTGATGGGAATTGCATTGAATCTGTAGATTCTTTTTGGTAGACTTGCCATTTTTACTATGTTGATCCTACCTATCCAGGAGCATGAGAGGTCTTTCCATTTTCTGATATTCTCTTCAATTTCTTTCTTCAGTGATTTAAAGTTTTTGTCAAAAACCTTGAATAACCCAATCAAAAAATGGGGTTCAGAACTAAAAAGGAAATTCTCAGCAGAAGAATTACAAATGGCTGAAAGACACTTGAAAAAATGTTCAACATCTTTAGCCAGAGAAATGCAAATAAAAACAACTTTGAGATACCACCATACACCTGTCAGACTGGCTAAGATCAAAAACACAAATGACAGCCTATGCTGGAGAGGATGTGGAGCAAGGGGAACAGTCCTCCATTGTTGGTGGGAGTAAACTTGTTCAGCCACTCTGGAATGCAGTATGTAGGTTTCTCAGAAAACTGGGAATCACTCTCCCCAAGGATCAAGCAATACCACTATTGGGCATATACCCTAAAGACACACATTCACACCCCCAAAAGCATGAGCTCAACTATGTTCATAGCAGCATTATTCATAATAGCAAGAACCTGGAAACAATCTAGATGCCCCTCAACTGAGAATTAGATTAACAAACTGTAGTACATCTACACAATGTAGTACTACTCAGTAGTTAAGAAAAAATTATATACTAACATTCATAGGCAAATGGATAGATTTGGAGAATATCCTCCTAAGTGAGGTTATCTCAAACCCAGAAGGATAAGCAGAGGATGTACTCACTCATTAGTGGACTTTAAGCAAAAACATTCTTTCTTCATTTAAAGATAATGGGTGAATAAAGTGATTTAAAACACACACACACACACAAAACAAAACTTCTGGTTTGACTGTAGAAGGGTTGCTTAGCAGAAACTTGTGGTGGCCATGCATCCATGGGCATTAGTTGTGACCTACTGTGCTTTCTTTATCTATATCTGAGCCTAACCTGGCTTGAGAAGCTTTAGATTTTATTTTTTATGTTTCATGTATTTTAGAGAAAAGAGAAGTTTTATTACTGTATGGGTCTTTTTAATCTATTCTGAATGTTTTGCTTTTTATATAAAGTTTGATACTGATTTTCAAAAACCAATAAAAAATATGCAATTAGACTAAATACATACTTACTTTTATATAAACTATCTCAGAAAGTTAGTTTTAAAAGAAAAAAAGATGACAAGATTCATATATATTTATTTTTACCAACAAAAAACTACTTAATGTTCACTAATAGTTGTCTGAGGAGAGGTACATCTGTGACACAGCATGTGCCTAACTTGTAGGAAGAGCGCACACACACATACACACACACACACACATACACCACCCCAGTAATGGGGAAAGGTCAACCTGAATGAATTAGAGATTGGCTTGGTCTACATACTAAGATACTTAAAAGAAAAGATTTAAACAAGTGCCTTGTGAATAGAAATGGCTCATTAATGAATAAGATTTTACTTAAGCTCAGATAAAAATTCCAAATACCATTAATTCCAAGAAAAATTTAATTCCACATTTATAAGAAATGGATCTTATCAACAAAAGTACCCAATAATATTCAAAATCTGGAAAGTACTTGGATGGGAGCCCATGACAGCTGATTTGAAGTCCTGTCAGCATGTGCCACAGAGGAGTGGGAAGAGCCAAGGAGTACCCATCGTTTCTTCAAATCACAGAAACCCAGCTTTACCAACCAAACAGATGGGGTGTAGGGACAAAACCTGCCAGCATTCCAAAGTCAGTTTCTGTTCTTTTTCTCAAGAGAATCTTAATTAATATTGCATTTTTTTGAAAAACCTGAGGAATAATCTTCTTAAATCCTGACACATTTGCTAACTAACTCTCAAAGGATACTTACCAATAAAATATTTTTATCATTCCATAAAAACTATTAAACAGCTCTTTGGAGAACTGGATATAAGCTTAGGAAAATATGATTAAACAAGTAAAAATTCTCGGGGCTGGAGAGATGGCTCAGTGGTTAAGAGCACTGACTGTTCTTCCAGAGGACCTGGGTTCGATTCCCAGCAACCACATGGCAGCTCACAACAGTCTGTAGTTCCAGTTCCCAGTTCCAGGCAAACACAAGTAAAAATTCTCAGTAATCTGCTAAGGCTATGTGCAATAAAAATTCAAAGACAGAGATATTTGTTTTTGAATATACAACCAAAGGTGGAAGGCCTCGAGGGGTTTCAAATCTAGGTGCTGACTGAAGAGAAATATGAATTTAGTCTTGTGACTTAATACTACACAAAGCACAAAAGCAGCTTTCAGATTCTCTAATGATGAGAATTCAAAAAGATGTTCCAACAATGAGTCTGATTATTATGCTCAGGTTTTTAGCAACTTTACGGGGACAAGTGGGCAGGCAGAGGCAGGGGCTCTGCCAACTCAGCTAAGGGGAAGATGAGGCCACAAGACCCTAACCCTAACCCAGCTTTGGCAACTAAGACCTTATCTCAAAACAACAACATTTTTAAATTTTATTGCACCTTATTATTTATTTGTGTGTATATGTGCTCAAGTGTGTCTATGAGTGGGCACACAAATGCCATGGCAGGAAAGTGAAAGACAAAGAACAACTGCCGGTAGTTGGTTCTCTCATTCAATCACATAGGTCCCAAGAATCAAATTTAGGTTCTCAGTCTTGGTGGCAAATGCCCTTACCTGCTGAGCCACCTCTCTGACCCCCCAAATATTTTTAAATGAGGAAGGGGCTGAAGATATAGCTCAATGGCAGAATTACCTTGCAGGTACAAAGTCCTAGGTTCAATGACTAATACCATAAGTAAAATAAAGTGCCAATGACTGTCAAAAGATCATAAACCCAAACCTGGCATGGTGGCATAGACCTGTAATCTCAGGTATGGGGAGATGCAAGAACAAGGAATCAGGATCATCCTCAGTTACGTAAGAGTGCAAAGCCTGTCTGAGCTATGTCAGACCTTCTCTTAAACAATAAAAATACATAGAAAGGCATGATCATGCACATTTTTAATCTCAGTACCTAAGACATACAGGCAAAGAAATACCTGTGAGTTAGAAACCAGCTAGTCTACATAATTTAAAAAATATACCCTATGGGACTCAGAGGCCTACAATACTCAATCAAGTGCTCTGCCACTGAGTAACACCCCAACTCAAATGTACCATTCTTGATTCAGCTGTTATACAATCTTAATATTTCAGAAGAAGTAATAATTACTACATTTGACTATCTCTATATACAGACTTATTAAGAAGCCAACTTTCTGCCGAGTATGGTGACATATACCTTGAATTTCAGCCCTTGGGAGGGCAAGGCAAGTGAATCTCTTGAGTTCTATTCTTAGGATTCACATAATAGGAGAGAATTGATTCCAAAAAGTTGTCTGTGGTGGGATTCAGGTGTTATTTAGGGAAGGTTTAGTAGCTCCTGAGAATCAGGACCCCTATGGAGCACGGCTAGAATTGATTGGGATCCAGGGACATCGACTTCTATCCCTGTTTTGTTCCTGGGTTCTCAGGGAGAGGACTGATCCTTCTTTTCATCATGGGACATTCCACTCTCCAATAATTACCAATTTGTATCATTAGTGTTCATATACCCCTCGATAAGTATTAATCCTTTATGCAATATACATTGCATAAGTGACTATTACTGCAATAGTTGTCCTCTGGCCTACACTCACTGGCACACACATGAGCTCCCCAACTCCCAATGTACACACAAAAATAACAAAATTTCAGAAAAAAATTATGAATTATACTATTTTTCAAATTATTTTTCTGTGATTTTTAAATGATTTTGCTTTATTAAGCCATCCTTTTGCATTGTTCTTTTAAAAATTCTTTATGAATCTCAAAATCCTATACATGACATAGGATGTCTTTCTGTATGCTGTGAATATCATTGGTTAATGAAGGAACTGTTTTGGCCTATGTCAAGGCATCTTAGAAGCAGGCGGGAAATCTGAGCATAGACAAAGGGGAAGAAGGGCAGAGTCACAGAGAGACTCTGTGAGCTGCCAATGAGAGGGGAAAATGGTAATCCACAAGACAGGTGGTAAAACATAGATTAGTAGAAATGGGTTAAGATACAAGAACTAGGGGGCTGAAGAGATGGCTCAGCGGTTAAGAGCACCGTCTGCTCTTCCAGAGGACCCGGGTTCGATTCCCAGCACCCACGTGGCAGCTAACAACTGTCTGTAGTTCCAGTTCCAGGCAAACACCAAGGCAAATAAATAAATAAATAAAGTTTTTAAAAAAAAAAAAAGATACAAGAACTAGCAGATAATGAGCCTAAGCCAAAAGTCAAAAAACATGTAATTAGTATGAGACTTTGTGAGATTATTTGGGACTGCTGGTCTAGATCTTGGGGTAGGCCAGGCCAGAAATTTTTACTACATATATAGAAAATATTACTTTTTTACTATTCTTAAGTGATTGAACAAGCTTATCAAAATTTTCAAGGTTTTGTTTCTTAAATCTAGTTTCAGCATTTTTTCCTTCCAATGTGTTCTTTCTAGCTGTATTCATTCATTCCAACTGTGATTGCTCCTGTTTTCTTTGACTCCCTGCTTACCACTTAGGAAACTGGGTATTTTGACTATTTGGGAGTGGAGAGTGAGGAAGCCCATCTGACAAAGGGCTGCAGGCAGCCTGAGGGTCTAGAGAGACCTCTGCTAAAAGCCAGAAGAAAGCCAGTCCTTCAGCTAGATAACTGCAAAGGGACCAACTCTGCCTACTGGAGTGAGCCTGGAAGCTGATTCTCCCTAGTAAAGCAAGCCTCCAGGTGAGAATCCAGACTATATGACATCTCTATTAGAGCCTTTCACAGCCTTGATCAGAGCATCTAGCCAACCCATACCAAGATTCCTAATCAAAAGAGCTGAGATAATAATATATGGTGGTAGCTGCTGCATTTGTAGTAATTTGTTACACAGTAAAAGAAAGCAAATACAAGGGCCGAAGAGATGGCTCTGTAGTTAAGAGCTCTGGCTGCTCTTACAGAGGACCTGAGTTCAATTCCCAGTGACCACATGGTGACTCACAACCATCTCTAGTAGGATCTGATGCCCTCTTCTGGCATAAAGTTGTACATGCAGATAGAGAACTCATAATACATAAATAAATAAATCTTTTTAAAAAAGAAAGCAAATACAGACTCCTTGTGATAACTATTATGAATAAAATTAAGGCAGACAAATATATCACAAGAATATATTGGAAGGTGAGATACAACTTATAAAGGAGTGCCTAGGAAAAACCTCAATGGAAAAGTGACAATCACAAGTAAAAGAGAAAAGCCATATAAATGTCTGGAAATACAGGCTGAAAGTACAAGTTAGCAAAGCTATGTGTACATATGTCTAACCAGTTTATGAACAATGAGGCCAACTGGCTATAGTCAAGTCTACAAGTGATGAAATAACAGGAAATGTGATTATAGGAATGATCACTGGACCTAAACAGTACAGTGTGCATGTGGGCTATTATAAAGCCTCTGGCTTTCCAGAATAAAAAGAAACCTTACAAATGACCTGATATCATTATGCATTGTAGTGGGAAATCAGGAACTATATATGTAAACAGATCGCATCAGAGGGCTAGAGACGAGCGGGGCGTGGTCAACTGGAAAGAGTTTTGGAAGTAGACCTCTAAGGGAGAGGACCAGGACAGGAAGCCGACATTTTTTTGCGCAGGGCCGGGACCTCTCAAGAGAGTTCCGGACCAGTGGCGCGGTTTTTGGACCGATGACGCAGCTTTTGGGTTGTTCACGGTTCAGGCTGGTGGTGCGAGTGTTTGTAGGTGCGGCATGTGGGTGAAGAGCTTTCGTTAGAAACGCTCCAGAGCGCTACAACTTTACCCCTTCACCGTTTCTTAAAACCTTCTCTGTTTTGTAAATGATTCTCACAAAATAAATCTCATTTAAAACATATCTCACGGTGGGTTCGTACCGTGATAATGCATTTTTTTCTTTTTTTTTTTTTTTCTTTTTTTTTTTTTCTTGACACCAGGAAGTGTTTAGATGGTGTCTGACCTGATACTCAAACACTCCCTTACATTAGACTTCTCCAGGGCTGGGATTAAAAGCACCTGATCTTTTGAGTTGAGTTTTTAAGAAAAATACAGAAACACAAAATGTAGAAGAATTACTGTATGAAACTTTTAAATTGAAGAAGTGATGTATAATGGTGGCTTTCATCTGACCATAACATGGAGGCAATCAAGAAGAGCACGAGGTTTATCTTGGTGGGCTCATTGTAGCTTTAACAAACTAGTGAGTAGATTATGAATATACCTCAAAGGAGCTCTACAAGGATGGAGCATGGGTGTGGAGTAAGGGATCAAGGGAGAGGAGCAGGAAATAAACACAGATTTGTCACCAGCATTTAAAAGATCTATTTCTGAAGTTTCCCAGTAGCTGGCTGAGTGCTAATCCTCAGCCAGTTACTCATGTCTTAAAGGACAGATATTAGAGACATGAATTTAGGTGGGTATGGAGATGAAAAAGATCTGACAGGAGTTGGAAGAGGAGAAAGAAGATGATCAAAATAAAGTGTATGAAAAAATTACATAACTTTTGAAGTTTATGTACACAGAATATAACATATATGATTAATACTGACTCTCAGAGCACCTAGACTTAAGTCAGTTAATACACTTAACTGACTTATGTGTCTCATGAATAAGCCTCAGTTCAGAATATTCTATCTGACCATTTCCCATGTTATGACTTTTAGCTGTCAAGGTGGCAGTCTCTAGAATGACCTAGGAGATGGGCCTCTCGGATGCCCGTGGAGGACTAACTTGACAGCATTGACTGGGGTAACACAACAACTGCCCAGTGTGGGTAGAAACATTCCCTGGCTAGGATCCTAGATTACACTAAATGAAGATGAGAAGCTGAGAAGCAGCATGTGTTTGTCCCTCTCTGCTTATTGACTGAGGCTGCAATGTGACCTGCCTTTGCAAGCGTCTGCCACTGTGACTTCCATACTATAATGGCCTGTTACTTGGAATTGTAGTCCATCTAACCTGATTCTCCCCTAAAGTTGCTTTATCAGACTAGTTTATCACAGTAGCAGGAAAGAAACTAAGACCGTTCCCATATTAACTACATATATGTGAATCCTTATCTCAATGTGTGCTTCTATCTCTAGAAGCACAAAACTAAGACCCAAGAAGAAGAGGATCCCTCCTCCATTTCCCTAACTGCTGTTTGAAGGAATGCTTCAACAAAGGAAAGCAGTGTTAGCAACCCATATAATTTTGTCAGGATAACAAATATTTTCATACCACATGACAGTTGCTCACAAATATTTTCATACTTTCCTTAGAAACTGTTAGTGATGGGAACCACTGCTAACCTGCACACAACCGTAACCTTCCTGTCTACAATGTGGTACAGTTTTCCTATTATGTTCTTGCAACTCTTGAGCAACTACCTCTGTGCCAAGCAGTTACTGGACCACAAAACAATTAACTCCAAAAGTCATGAGTGAATTCAGTAACCTTAGAAAGTCCAAGCTTTTACCTGGAAAAAATACAGAAACTCAAATTCCATGTAACACAATTAAATGCAGTTTGTCAATATTTTAAATGTTAGAGAATGCACTTATTTAAATGATCACAAATATACTATCACAAATATACCTTTTATATTTTGAAGCCATGTTTTAATGGCTTATTTCCTTTGTAATGTTACATATCCTACGTTATAGTTTTGAAAAACATTGTACTGTGAATGTTAAAAGGTCACTTAACTAAATTTCCAAAGAAATTCATTGCACAAAAACAAAACTTTAAAAAACTCTAATCTGGGCTGGAGAGATGGCTCAGCGGTTCAGAGCACTGACTGCTCTTTCAGAGGACCTGAGTTCAATTCCCAGCACCCACATGGCAGCTCACAACTGTCTGTAATTCTACTTCCAGGGGATCTGACACCTTCACATCAATGCACATAAAATAAAGTTGTTTAAAAACAAAAACAAACAAACAAACAAACAAAAAAACAAACCTCTAATCTAACTCCTCACCCAAAGGAATCTAAGTCAGCATACAACAAAGAGGCACCAGCACACTATATTTACTGCAGCCCTGTTTACAGTAACCAAGATCCAAGATCTGGAAGCAGCTTATGTGTCTGCCAACAGATGAGTGGATAAAGAAAATGTCATACATATACATAATGGAGGGTTTGTTTATTTTTGTTGTCTGTAAGTTTTTATTTGGGGAGCCATTGCTTGGGACAGGGTCTCCTGTATATCCACAGCTTATCTTGAACTCATGACCCTCCTGCCTCCACCTCAGCCTCCCAAGTGCAAGGATTATAAAAAAAAAAAAAAAAGTGTCAATATAACCTGCCATGAAGGAGTTGGATTTGTATTAAGAGTTTTTTCTTTTCTTTTGAAAACTTATTTATTTTATTTGCACTGGTACTTTGCCTACAAGTATTTCTATGTGAAGATGTCAAATCATGACGTTACAGGCAGTTGTTAGCTGCCAGGTGGGTGCTGGGACTTGAACACAGATCCTCTGCAGCATTACCATCTCTCCAGCCCCCTTGTTTTAAGTTTTTTTTTTTTAATGTGTATGCGTGTGCCTGTATAAGTTTATGTGTACCACCTGTAAGCAGGAGCCCACAGAGACCAGAAAAAGTCAACTGGAGTTTCAGACAGTTGTAAGCCACCATGTGAGTACTAGGAACCAAAACCAGGTCCTCTGCAACAACAACATGTGCTTTTAACCTCTGAGTAGATGCTGATTTCCTTCCTTTCTTTCAGAATAGAGGGAGTGGGAAGAATTGCGCACAGACATGTCCCTGTGAATGCAGTAGCACAAGTCTGCTTTGTCCTTGTCCTTTTGTAGACGGGGTTTTACCTGCAGCTCTATCTGGTCTCTATTTGTCTCCCAAATACCTGGACTAAGGCATGTGCCACCACCTTGCACACTCCTGGTCCTACTGTTCTGCCTCTCAAGTGCTGGGATTACAGGAGTGTGCCATTCAATCTAGCTCAATTCTAATTTTTAAGTAGAATTACATGGTATTTTTAAATAGAAAAACTAATTTTAAGGTAAACCAAGTTCCAATGGATAGAGCTATACACCCAGAGTTTATCAGTAGCACAAACTGGATTCAAAGGGTTAGGGGTAGTGGTGTTTTTTCAAAACTGGGTCTCACTACGTACCAGTGGATGTCCTGGAATTCACTATGTAGACAAGGCTGGCCTCAAACTCACAGAGATCTACCTACTTATCCCTCTCAAATGCTAGGATTAAAAGCAAATGCCACTACATCTGACTTTGGACTCACTGGGTTTAAAAAAAAAAATAAGGACACCAAGTTGAGTGAGTATGGAATGGGAAGTGACTCTGGAAGGAGTTGAATACCATCAAAATAAATATCATATATGAAATTCCAAAAAGTTAATTAAAAAATCAGTGTAAACTCATGGTGAGCAAGACTCCCAGTGGGTAGAGCTCGATGACTTGAGTTTGATTCTCAGAACCCACACAACAAGGAGAGAACTGATTCTTAAGTGACCTCCACTCTCATCCATTCATCCATTCTCTCCTTGCCCCATACACACATGCGGATGCACATGTGCGCGCACACACACACACACACACACACACACACAAACACACACACACACACACACAAAATAATAAATGTAAAAAAAATTTAATATAATTGCACTAAGGTAAAATAGAAATAATAATAGCCATTATTTCCCAAGTACACACTGTCTGTAGAGATCATACCACAGCTTTTAAAAACATTTTCCAGGGCTGGAGAGATGGCTCAGTGGTTAAGAGCACCCTCTGCTCTTCCAGAGGACCCGGGTTCGATTCCCAGCACCCACATGGCAGCTCACAACTGTCTGTAGTTCCAGTTCCAGGCAAACACCAAGGCAAATAAATAAATAAAATAAAGTTTTAAAAAAAAAAAAAAAAAAACATTTTCCATTTTACAGAGCTGGGAATTGAGCTCAGGGCTTCCCCAATATAACCATGCTTGTCATCATTGAGCCATATTCCCAGCCTCACAAGTATTTTTACTATACCTCAAACAAGCTGTGCAGGAGAACTGTATCAATTAGTAGGAAGATAGAACTGGGCATGAGCCTAAGGGCATTTTCAGCTGTTTTGACTGAATCTATTTTTTGGCTTGCTCCCTTACCTTTCCAGCAGTAGCAAAATATTCACCATCAGGAGACCATTCCATCAGATGTATAGACACTGAGGTTCTGAGAACAAACAAAACACAATGCATTGTATATACAAATGGTCAAATACCAATGTCACAATCATCCCAACAGAAGTGTTTCTACCTCCATAACAATATAGAGTATTTCATACTCCTAAAAAGTAAATAAAACTAATCCAAAGTACACTTTCAAAAAACAGAAAGATATAAGTAATACATAATATTGTTACACTCATGTCAATCAATGTTAAAATAACTTACCACCTTCCCAGATAAGTAGATCGCTCTACATAGCATGTGTTAACACTAATAGGACAGCCATCATTCTATTCCAGAAGATTGCTAGAAGCTGTCATATCTTCCCATCCCCACCACATTTCAACTCATTAGTGAGCAATTCCTATGTGTCAATTCTGTTGACTCAAAACTATAAATATGAAAATATTTTACTTTGGGGAACAATGAATTAATCATAAGTTTTGTTTAGAAAAAAGTCTACATTTTAAATTTCTAAAATACACCAAAACATAAAGTCCTCTGTAAGAAGGAACATAATTTAGGAAGCCTTTTAGTGGATGAATATTACAAAGGGCTTGGACACTAACTTGCACTGCCAGACGCACTTCCAGTCATTTAAGACAGGCGGGGTTTTATTATCAATTTCATCCTCCTCTTCTAGAGTGTCGCTTCCTGGAGGAGCCCACAACTGAATAGAATCAGTTGCTGTCAACAATCTATTATCTGAAAATTTAAAGATGTTCTGATGAGTAACCAAGGAATATCTACAGAAAGAAATGCACACATGGTTCTGCAAGGTTTGTAAACTATTAAGCAAAAATATACAATACCATCTACAAAAAAAGACACAGGTTCAGTTCAAAAGAAATCCCCTAGGAGAAAAAAGGAGACAAAGAACCTAAACAAGGATCATTATTATGGAAGGTTTGAGGAAGTTTGCAAGGAACTTCATTCACCTAGACAGCCAAAATGGATAGCACATCTCAGACCCTCTACAGTAGAGTATTCTCCAGATATGAAACACAACGAAAAGCAAATGTTTCTAGGTGGAGTATAAAACAACCCTCATTAACTATGACTATAAAATGAGATAACAGCTATTTATCATTACAGGTTTCTAATCTTTGCAAATTAAAAACAGCAATTTCCTGAAATACACAATAACAAAATAAGGTAAAAAGATTGCTTCCATAAGATAAGAGTAAGGTATATCAAATGTTGACCTTAAAAAAAAAAATCAATCAAAAAAAATCAATCAACATTCTTGAAATAAAACAGTAAAAGGCAAAAGCTAAAAAGAAGGGAGAGAAAATTAAGCTTAGTATAAAGCAATGTATACAAGAAAAAGAAAAACCTACATTCACTCATCAACAAAAATGTAACATTGGTAACTATAGTATCAAAGATTATCACATTTTAATTATACATTCAAATCAAATAAATGCTACATTTTAATAATTTCTAAGTATGGCTGTTAAATACCTTGAGGATCCCATGCTAAGTTGTATGTCACAGAACTCAAAAAAAACTGCCCAGTTTTAAGCCACTGACACTTGAGTTGCTGAAACATGTAAAGAGAAAGAAAAAAAAAAAAAGGATGTTTTAAAAATTACCACCAAATTCCACCATTTTATCAGTTTCTTCAACTTAAAAGAAACTTACAGAGTAATGATGTAACCATTTCATGACTATATTAGAAATCACTTCCATCCCCCTAGAGGAACACCCGACTCACTCTTGAGGGAGGGGGGAGAAAACTGTATCTGCCAGGAGTGGAGACTGAACTAAGCATTATTGGGGCAATGGGACCTTGGGACTGTCTGCTGCCTGCCCAGGGATGGGATGGGGAGTTGTGGAGAAGAAAGAATGACCTGATGTGGTGGGAAGGGGTAAGGACCTTGAATAAGGATATACAAGGTTAGAAAATGTGACTTCTTTGTTCATAATAATAATAATAATAATAATAATAATAATAATAATGGAAAAAAAAAGAAATCACTTCCAATAGTCCCACTTACAGGCCATGCTGCCATACTGAGCTGCTTGCCAGGTTCTCAAGCTTCCTTCTGTCCACTAACACATAGGACATCCTTTGCTTTGCTTCTCCATCTGAAAATCCCTATGCTTCATGAGGATTGGCCTAAATTACCATCTCTGCGAACTCCAAGATCCTACCAGCATCCAGAACACTTTCACATTCTGTCATCACTACACTGACTACACAGAATTACTGTTTATGTATCTGACTTTCCTATTAGACAGCAACATTTGAAGGAAAGGAAGATGTCACAATAATCTTTGGGGATTTGTCACTGTTGACATTTTGTGTATGCCTAGGTTTTGTTCTTCTTTTTTTTTTTTTTAACAGGGTCTAGTCTCAAGTGGTCCTGGCTGGGCCGGAACTTGCTATGTAGCAAAGGATGACCTGATTCTTCTGCTTCCACCTCCAAAGTACTGAGATCAAGGACAACTGCTACCATGACCAGTATATAAGGTTGTTGTTAGACATGGGGTTGGGAAGGGTCTGGGTGAAGAGTCTTTAGTTCTGTTTGGTCTTTGGGGTTTCTTTGAGATGGATCTAGCCATATAACCTAGCCTTGTCTGTGGTGATCCTCCTGCTTCAGCATCCAAGCTAGTATACTGCTCTTACCTTCAGAGCTGGAATTGACTCAGCAGTTATGAGCACTTGCTGCTCTCCCAGAGGACCCAAATCCTGTTCCTAACACCTACTTCAGAAGCCTCACAACCACCTGTAACTTTAAGTACAAAGAATCTGGCACTCTTGTCTGGCCTTCTCCGGCCCCTGTATATACATGGCACACACATACTCACCATGTAAATGCTGGAAACTGAACTCTACAAGGTAGTAAGTACTCTTAACCAATTATCTATCTCTCTAAACTTCTGAATCTGAATTCTCTTTAATGTGTTCTATTTGAGTCTTTATTTGAAAGATGAGAGGGATCAAATCCAGGACCTTGTGCATGCTAAGCAAGAGATCAGCCACTGATCTAGGTGATTCTTAGTCACTATATAATGCAATATCTATTTTTATAATAAAAATAATTTAGAAATATCACGAACATAGATTTTACTCAAAACTGGCTTTTTTAAAAAGCATTTAGAAGTGTGTACCATGTCTTACATCTGTAGGTCCAGCTACAGGCTCAATCTGATACTAAAGGAGGAAGATGGCATCTGAAGCCAGCCTAGGCAACATATCAGAATATAAGTAATTAAATAAAACAAACCTTTAAGTTTCTTACAGGGCTGGTGATGTAGCTCAGTTGATAGAGTTCTTGCCCACTGCCACAAAGCCCTAAGTGATTCCCAAATACAGCATCAGCTAGGAGTGTGGTATATGCCTAGTATACAAGCATTTGGGTGTGAACAGAGGATCATAATTGTCCTATAAATACTGAGTTCAAGGTCAACTTGAAATACATGAAATCCCACATGTGCTTATTCCTGTGAGTGCAAGCACACATGTGGACATCAGAGGACAACTGTGAATATCCAGTTCTCTTCTACCTAGTTCAGACAGAGTTTCTTTGTTATTTACCACTAAGTATACCAGCCAAGTCGGCTTCCATTCTCCTGTCTCCACCTCCCATCTCACAACTGCTCCCAGCTTTGAGCAAGTTCAGGATATTCAAATTCAGGTCCTCATTCCTGCACATCTGAGCCTTCTTCTCCAGCCTACTTGCAACATTCTAAGTAGATGATGATTCTAACCCTATGGGATTTTAACATTGAACAATATAAAATACAGCATTTAGTATACATGTGAATGGTTCTTAATGTGATGGTCTAGATCACTTAACTAGTTAGTAAAGTTACCTAAGTGCATAACTCCACTAAACAAATGTTTAGGAAGATCTGAATATACTAGACATTATTTTAAGTAACTGGAATGCAACTATCAAAAGAATCAAGCTACTTACTTGTAATGGGAGCTTATATTCTAAAGTGTAAATAATAAACAAGTGCTATGGAAAAAGTTTAAAATAGATAAGCAGACCAGGGTATAATGGCTCACACCTGTAATCTCATCACTAAAAAGACTGAGCCAAGAAGAGAAGGAATAATAAAAGGAGAATTTGCAATTTGCAGTACAGACAGACCTTGCTGAGAAGGTATTATTACAGAGACCTAGAGTCTGTTCAAGCCAGCCTGGAGCTGCACAGAGAAGAAGGCTACACAGAGCAGAGCAGCTACTGCTCGAGCCCTAGAAGGAGGGTGACTGCAAACAGCAGAAGCACAAGTGTGGCTGATGGGGGCTGAATTCTGAAGGAAGACAGTGTGGTGCTGGGAGGAAAAGGGAGGGAGGCTACAGTGTATTTGCAGGTTTACAACCTGCAAGAAATAAGGCACCCTTGCAGAGTTTTAAAAAGAGAAGAAGCATCCTCTCTGCTGAGAAAAAAGAAGAAAGAGACATTAGAATAGGAAACTAGCACCAGAGACTAGTAACCCAAGCAAAAGGAAGAGCAGCTCAGCCTAGGGTAGATCTCAACACAACCAAGGGCAATTAGCACTATTTTAGACACTTGGGTTTCTAAAAGGCCTTCACTAAACCTTACGGTTATTCCTATTACCCTGTACTGCTTCCTAAGGAGCTCTCCACTGTTACTAGAAGTAGATCTAAAGAAACGAGGAAAAAAGTTAACTAGCTTCTTAAAATATTCTGCTATAAGTTAATACTTACGCTGTTCCTCTTGTGAGAATTTATGCCCAGGGGCTCAAAAATACAAACAGCATTCCCATACGAAGCTGCAACCTAAAAGAGAGTGAACACAACATTAGTATTTCAAAAAGGGTAAAATACAGATAACCTTCTTTGAACAGTAATATATAAACTAATTTCATACAATCCAATTCTAATAAGTCCATGGTTTACTTCTACAAATAAGCCTGGCAGTACAGTAGACTTAATCTATGTTGTCAAAAAATTTCAGCAGCTTTGTTTTAGAATTATAAGGTCATCCTATTCAAAAGCAACTTTTTCTTCTTCCTTTTTTTTTTTTTAAAGATAGGATCTCAGGTAGCCCAGGCTTGCCTCAAACTTGCTATGTACCTAAGACTGGCAAGAAAAAGTCCTGATTTTTCTGCCTCTAATATTGTTAGAATTACAAGTATATACCACAAATCTATCTTAGAAATTAGAATATTTTCTATAAGAATGTGGTTTGAGGCCTGAGTCCAATCTCCAGAACACAGTTAGCAGAAGAAAGCTGACTTCTGAGAGCCATCCTCTGATCTCCACACACATGTACACAATTTCTAAAATGTAATTTTTAATTTTTAATGGTTTTTGTATAGAAATGACTTCAATGACAAAAATAATTTCAGCAGTACATCCCTTTATGAACAAAGTTTATAATCCAGAAAAATATGAAAATCATGAGAAGCTTTTAAAAACCTGTTATCATAAAGTTTTAAGAATCACAAAAGTGACTTTAATCATATCACCAAACAGCAAACACCAATTGAGAAATCCTCTTGAAAGGGATCAGAAATAATGAAGGGAAATCACTGAACTACCCACAGCACCTGGATCGAGAAACCTATATCTGCATTTAAGGTTCTGCTCTAGGCCACACCTGCTAAGAAGGGAGGTAAGTCCCTCAGTTCCCAAAAGACAGCGGTGCCCATCTTCCTTTTCTTTTTCTTTTCTTTCTTGGTTTTTTGAGACATGGTTTCTCTGTGTATTCCTGGCTGTCCTGAACTTGCTTTGTAGACCAGGCTGGCCTTTAAACACAAGAGATCTGCCTTACTCTGCCTCCCCAGTGCTGGAATTAGAGATACTCAACATCCTGGCCTGGCCAGAGACCATTTTCTAACAATTCCTGGAAGAAGTTCCCAATTCATCATCCTCTTGACAAGGAGAAATCAGCACCAGGAAACAGACCAAAGCCATCCCTCCTCACACCGTCTACTCTGGTCAGCCACAAGACTAAGTTAGAAACACTCTTAAGGCCTGCCAAAAAGCTTGTAATTTAAGGACATATCCATGCCCAAAAACTAAACAAATAGATGATAGACAGACAGATGATAGATAGATAGATAGATAGATAGATAGATAGATAGATAGGGAGATAGGGAGATAGGGAGATAGATAGGGATAGAGAGAGGAAGAAAGGAAGGAAAGAAAGAAAGAGAGAAAGATAGACTGATAGATGGTTGGCTGATAGAAGACAGACAGAGAGATCAGGGGGGTTTTTCCCCCTTTTAAAGCTGTTACCTAAATATTTAACATTCCTTCTAAGAAAAAGTTTTCAATCCACAGTAGGTCAGGGAAGCTACTTCAAATGCCTTGTTAACACAAGTTGAAAATGTGACAGTTACCATCACAGGGTTGAAGAACATGACAATAAAGATGTGTCAATTTTACTGTCTTCACCCAGGTAAGGAACATAGAAATAAGCTGTCTGCTTTCCATGTCTATGAATACAATCATCTGCATATTTTAATGATCTTTTTGTTTCTGAGAAAAAGTCTCACGGTGTTGCCCAAGCTGGCCCTAAATCACTACCCTTAAATCCTTTCATTTCAGCCAGCTTTATTATATATATTTTTAAAATCCTTACTCCCACAAAATTTATTTACTGTGACTATCATGAACACTTAAGTAATTTATCAAAATTGATCTCTGGCAGTTATCATTCAACCCTAGGCAAGCTTCAAGTTACCTTGACTGACCCAGAGAGAAGAGTGACCAAAAAAGTAATGAAAGAAAGATGGCGGGCTGGAGAGATGGCTCAGCAGTTAAGAGCACTGTCTGGTCTTCCAGAGGACCTGGGTTCAATTCCCAGCACCCACATGGCAGCTAACAACTATCTGTAGTTCCAGTTCTAGGCAAACACCAAGGCAAATAAGTAAATAAATAAAGTTAAAAAAAAAGAAAGATGTATCTCAGCATTCTCCAAAAATAACACTTACTGGGAAAATACTGCAAAGAAAGTCAGAAAAGCAAAAAGCCAATAACAGAGACCACCAGAAAATATACTGTTTCGAGAGTATTACTACCAAGTAATGGTGCAGTACATAACTATTAAACCTAATACAAACAGCTGACTGAGGCAAGACAAATTGGATAATAAAGTAATCATTATTATTTGGCATAAATTTGCATGATTACTATCTATTACCATGGAGACCTAATTTAACATATCTTCAATAGAAGGTTATCCAGTAAAGAACAACTTCTAGAAAACTAAGAATGTTTAAATTACTGTAATTATCTATCACAGTTTCAAAATTTTTATAATCTTGCAGTGACATCAACTATCATATAATACTGTTCCTACTGAATTCATAGAATATATATATATCAATACACTATATTTACATTAGTATTCACTGTTTGAAAAGATGACAGGAAAAAAGAAAATCTGAGAAAAAAAGTCTACAAGTTATGGTTTAACTATTTCAAAATAAAGCCTCTGTTTCAAAGTTTGAATAAATTCTTAAATATTTACTCCAGAAACTTTCACTAAATTAACAAGCTCGAAGTATCTATCTATGTATCGTACTATATTAGACACAACTCACTAACTTCTTGATAAACGTTTACTGTCACTGCATATGCAAGGCACAGGCCTGCTGCTCCAGCCTTGGCAGACGCTAAAATAGACAGGTTCACTGTCCAGGAAGGAAGACTAGCCTGCACTCCATAGTGAAACTTCAGCTCGAAAACAAGCAATTTCGAAGAAATTGATTCCCCTCTCTTACTGGCTTAATGACATAAATTTCATTGACAGGACACCAACACACCTAAGACGTGAGGCCACAGTCTTCTAATGCGGTGTAAGTGCTGGCAGAACAATGACCACATGTCAGCTTTATAGCACTTCACAATTCATAGACAGATATTCTGAAGAATTAAGTACATTTAAAGGACATTAATAAAGTAATGAAGTCTCTTACTCTTCCATGTTGGTTAGAGCACTCCACACAACTGACTTGGATGTTGCCATGTTTAGCACCAGGAATGATCTGCACACATTCAAAGTCACTTGCCAGAATAACAATATCACACCCTGATCCATATGCCTAAAAAGGAAAAGTTTTACAACATGTAAGAGATATAATTTTGAATTATTATTACATATTATTCTATCTTGGATTCTGCTACTAATATAAAAATAAACTTTAACATATCTTACAAAACAGCTAATATACAAGTAAAAAGACTAAAAATAATATAATAATATAATGTAAATTAATAATACAAAAACATAATATAAAAATAATGGCATTTCATGCATTATCATTCAAAAAATGCTTTCAGCAGGCAAAAGTTCTTCCAGCTTTTTGTACACTGAAGCTTCAATCTCTAAAGTCAGAGAATCACTGTTTAGAGTTTTTCTCTGGAGCTTACCTTTAATAAAACCCCCACTTGCAAACAATAAGTCACTGAAAACAGCAATGTATTCTCAAGCTTCAACCAGACTTGAGAAAAAAAAAGACAGTCATCAAACATGCACTCTGCAGCACAAGCTCCATGACTTAAAGATCTGGTAAAGCAAGGTGAAGAGCCAAGGCAGGCTGCCACACTAAGACATGGTCAGTGTATCTCTCTCTCTCTCTCTCTCTCTCTCTCTCTCTCTCTCTCTCTCTCTCTCTCTCTCTCACACACACACACACACACACACACACACACACACACACACACACACAAGGGTAGCTGCTGTGACAAACAGATCTACAGGACAGTGGCAAAAGACAAAGAATAGACTCAATAAAGACATCATGCCCTAGCAGGTAATTCTACACCTCTGCAGACAGGCAGCACTAAGCAGACACACACACAAAAAAATATATTATTTGTTGTTGTTATTACTACTACTACTATTATATAAAGAGTCAGGTTCATTAATTTGCCCAAGATTAAAATAGAAAGTGTCCAAACTGAGGTCCTTATGATTCTTGCACTCTTTCCCTGAGTTAAATGTTAAGTAAATACCAACTATTCCAGAGAGGAATGTGCTCAAGAGGGAACCTGAAGCACAGCTCCTGTCCATAAGAAATCCAACAGGAACCTAGGAAGACTGCAAGTCAGGCACAAAAGGTGTGATCTTTCTGCAATGAGAAAGAAAGGGAAGGAGGAGGAGCCAAAGAGAGAGAAGAAATGTTTTGGATAAATGTTCCCACAGTTTCTTCTATAGTGTGTGTGGGTGCTGACAAATGCTATGCAGCCCTCTCACTGCTCAGTCGCTGAGAGGCATTTCACTCTCAATCGTTTCGAAGAAACATCACTACACTCCTTAGTTCGGAGGAAGCTTATTCTAACTGTGCAATGGTTCTCAAACATGGCTGCACTCAAATTTGTTTAAAAAGACATCCTAAGCTTATTAAATCAAAAGTTTCATGTATGAAATAGCTGCAAATTCAAGGCCTGCATGAACATAGTGGGATCCTATATCCTAAGTGAAGGGTAGAGGGTGCAGAACAGATAGCTCAGTAGATACAAGGGCCTGCCTCTGAGCATGAAGAGTTTGATCCCCAGGCTCACATTTAACACAACAAAAACCGTGTGTCTGCTTAGTGCTGCCTGTCTGCATAGGGGTATAATTACCTGCTGGAGTATGAGCAGCCTCTCAGAGGCTCAGTCCTGAAGAAAAAGGACTTTCTCTCAGCAGCTATCTATTGCCATGGTACTGCATCATGCCCTAGGATTTTCTAGCCTCTGGAATTATGAATCAAATGAAACTATTTCTAAATCCAAAAATGAACAACAATCAATTAGGCATGGTGAAAAACACTTGTAATCTCAACCTTACTAGAGACAGGCAACCTAACAATTTTTGATTCCAAAAACATCTAAGTACCAGGAAAAATTGATCAAAGAATGTGGAATTGAGAAAGGTAACACAGGCTTGCTGCTGATAATTTACAGCTGGTAACACAATGGATGTAGTAAACCTACCAGAAAGCGATCTCCCAAAGCCTTCCTTAATAGCCTACCACTTACTGTGACCTGAGAACAATACCTTCACTACCTCACAGGCTGCTTCTGTGAAGGGGAGGTGGGGTGGTGCACAGCAGTCATTGGCCCAGGTATACAATAGCAGCTTCAAGAAAAGTTCCTGTTCCAGGGATGCAGAGATGGCTTGGCCAAGAGCACGGGCTGCTCTTACAGAGGACCTGGGCTCAGTTCCCAGCATCAACATGGCAGCTTACAGCCATTTGTGACTCTGGTTTCAGAGGGATCTGATGCCTTCTTCTGGCCTCCACAAGCCCTGCACACACAGAGTACACATGCATGCATGCAGGTAAAACACCCATCCATATAAAATTAATGTTCTTACAAAGTTCTTGCTCTAAACTGGGCATTGTGGCACACATGGGTAATCCCTATACTCAGTCAGGAAGATCAGGAGTTTCAAGTCATTTACAGCCACATACAAAGTTAAAAGTTCAAGCTACACTTGAGACACTACCTCAAAAGCCAAAACAAAGGAAAAAATTCCTGCTCTTTCCATTGTATTATCATGTCTTACTACACTGAGATGTGCTATTAGTCCTAGAAGGGCCACCTTTGGCTGTATAATAATAATACATTTACCCCATCACCTGATTAAGAAAAGCACACACCATGGTATGCACTCACTTATAAGTAGGTATTAGCTGTAAAGTAAAGGATAACCATGCTACAGTCCAGGCCCAGAGAGGGTGAGTAAGGAGGCTCGATAAGAGGAGACACATGAATCTCCCAAGGAAGGGGAAACAGAATAGTTATCATGGGTGGCCTGGAGGCGGGTGGAATAGGAACGGGAGGATCTAGTAGGAGAAGATGGGAGAAGAGAGTCTTGGGAGAGACAACTGTAAGTGGGAGCATTTCAGGGGCAAGGTAGAAACCTAGTGCAATGGAAACTACCAGAAACCTATATGGTTGACCCTAGTTAAGACTCCTAGTAAGAGGGGAATAAAGGGGGAGAAGATGGAGTCTGAACTGGCCATCCCCTGTAACCAGGCAAGACTTCCAGTGGACACAAATCCAGCCACATAATCTTTGACCTACAATTGTTCTGCCTATAGGATATACTATGGTAAAGGTGGCACAGAAATTGTGGGAGTGGCCAACCAATGACTGGTCCAGCTTGAGATCCATGCCACAAGAGGGAGGTAGAGGGCCAAGAACCAGAGGCTGGATAGCCCAGAAACCTAGGACAGAACCAAATATGACCAAGAAAAAAAGTCAATAAAATGATTCCTAATGATATTCCGCTATACTCAGACAGGAAGCTAGCATAATTGTCAGAGAGGCTTCATGCAGCAACTGATGGAAACAGACGCACAGCCATAGCCAGACATCAGGCAGAGTTCGGGGATCCTGCTGAGGAGAGAAGGACTGTAGGAGCCAGAGGGGTCAACACATCAAGAAAACCCACAGAGTCAACTAGCCTGGGCTCACAGAGACTGGACCGCCAATCAGGAAGCCTGTATGGTATTGACCTAGGCATTCTGCATATATGTTATGGTTATGTAGCTTATGTTCTTGTGGATTCCTAGCAGTGGAAGCAGAGACCATCTCTGACTCTTTCGTAACTTAGTATGTTTTATCACAGTACTTTTTGTGATATAACACAAAAACAGGGAAAAGGGGGAGTGATAGGGGGCTGGGAGGAGAGGGAGGGCAAACTGAAGTTGGAATGTAGTATATGGGAGAAGAGTAAATTTAAAAAAATTTAAAACCAACAGTTGAGATGGCTTCTACAAAAATCTAGAGTTACTAATACAATTTTAAATTTCAGAGATCAAAAGTAATTTTTCTCTGTTCTTTCAGAACTCAGTTCTGTCAGAGGAATAATTTATGGTGCAGGAGAAAAATGAGCACCATATTCTAAGCAAATGCTAGAAAAACTCCAGGGGTTATGGCCGTGAGGGGGACGGCTGTGAGGGGCATGGCTGTGAACCTATTTATGCTACATAAAGAAAGCTGCTCTGATGTCCTAAGCATGCACTGATTCCCTACATGCAAAGGAGAGATGAGTTTTGCAGTCTTGCAAACTGACTAAGGCTATAAAATAAAATGACCCTCTCCTTTTACTTTAATATCGTGGTTTTCAACACTTGATGAAAACATTAAATATCACATATTAAAGGCAAAAAAGTACTGTGATATAACATACTAAATTATCATGATAAAAATACTGTTTCCTTCTTTTGCGGTTTTTAAGGTCATCCGGAGCAGTGATGAAATGGGTTCCAGATAACTGCACTGACAATCTTATTTTCATAAAAACTTAATATTGTACTTCAGATTGTTTGAGCCTCTCACATTTCTCATATATTTCAAATGGTTAAATACAAATGTCAAGTAAATGCTAAGTATGGTGGCTTGTCATCCAGTGCTTGAGAATCTAAGGCAGGAGTATTACTTTAAGTTCCATGCCAACCAGGGCCAAAGAGTAAGACCATCTCAAAACACTAATAACAAAGCTAAATATAAAAACAAAAATATTTAAAAATTTTACATGAATCTTGTGTTCCCTAAGAAAATACAAAATATAAATAGAACTGTGTCACTTACTGGTGGGAACACAGTCTAGGAATCGTCGCCTTAGGTGATTTCATAAGGGTGTACTATATTCGGCAAACAAGCAAAGAAGTAAAGATAAGAGAACTGTCTGCACTGTCTGGTGTTTTAAGTTCCCACCAGAAAACAGTTATGGGAGGCTAATATTGCCCCACACATATGTCTAACACCCAAGAAGACAAAGCATAGAAGACAAAATCTTCCCAAGACCCAAGTGCAGGGCCACACTCCTACACTCCTACAGTCCCAACTGCTCAGGGATGAGAAAGGAAATGTATTAAAACCCACCAGCCTGGCAACACAGGAAGACTCAATAAAAATAAAAAATAAAAAGATGGAAGGGATAGAAAATTAAATCAGAAGAGGGTGGAGGAGGGAAAATAACAAAAGGGGTCTGAACAAGTTACTAACTATCTGCATAAGACAGGCCTGTGAGGAACATAGCCCTGTACATAAACACACATACAGAATTTATGAGCTTTGCTCATCTGGGCTCACTATGCTCCCTCCTAGAGCTAATGATGCTCTAACAAAAACCTACATGCCACACATGAAAAGCTTCTTTTGAATTGTTGGTCAGGGCTGTCCGAAAGATGCCCAAAACATGCAGCCTATTGTTAATACCCTTGGTTCTCCCCCAGGGGTGGAAAGGTCAGTCCTTATTGCTAAAGACACTCAAGCTTCGGAAACAAGACCAGAGAGCCCTGAGCTGGATTCACCTGAATGTCTCCTCCCTAGGACTGGCTTTCATGGTACTAGAAGAAACTAACAGTCGTACCTTGCTATAGATAAACACCTATACCCCAAAACAATGACCAGCACAGCATCATAACCCTAAGGGTACAGTAGTGGCATGTAATCAACAGCTCTACAACTGGACTTAAGACCTGCTCAACAAGAGAAAACCATGCCTGGTACTGGAAACTGAGCTAATGAAGGCCAGTGAAACCATGGACCTTGGAGAACCTCCAGCCATTAATTTTCTAAACCAGCATACTCCCTAACTGCACTCTAAACACTTGCTTATATCCACAGAAAGTGTGGTTCTCACCCCTCATCAAGGAAACTTCTTTTGCAACAGAAGATGGCAACATCCAATCAAAATGCAGACTTGTGAATCCCAGTCCCGAATGATCTATCTACAAAACATCTCCAGAATCTAAAGCTCAGGAAACACTGAAGAAAAGAGGACAAAAAGACTTAAGAGCCAAAATATCAGGGAGTTTGCTATGAGATTATGTCTCTTCTTGTGATGATATGTTACATATTTAATAAAACCTCGAAGAGATATCAAGAGATCAGCACACAGTCAAAAGCTAGGCAGACCACTCAGGAATTTCTTGATCTTTGAGTACAGGACAAACAGCTGGGCTTCAATGGCACACACCTTTAATCCCAGCACAGGGAAAGAGAGAGTGGTGACCTACACCTTTAATCCCATAACTCCAGAGACAGAGATCTTTCTGTGTTTCTGTGAGTTCAAGGCTGACTACCAAATAGTAGTTCCTGCCTTTAGCCCTAACCTGGATGGATACAGCTGGCGAGAAGGGAAAGCAGCAGGGGGAGAAGCGACCAGGAGCGAGGCTGACAAAGCTGGAAGACAGCTGGGTGAGATTTGACTGTTTCCTCTCTCTGTGATAGTTCAGCCTTTCCTCGATATCTGGCTCTGAGTCTCTTTCATAAACTGAACAAGGACAACACACCAATGGACATGCCAAAGTGATCAGAGGAAAGCCCGAAGGAGTCTAGATAACAAGGAGGCAGGGCTCAATGAGAAATTCTCAGATCTCCCTGAGAAAGGTAAATAGAAGAGATTTCATGGGTGGACTGGAAACAGATTAAGAAGGGAATATGAGGATTCAGGTTTGGGGTGTGGAGGGGAGAGTACCAAAACAGACTATGGGGGGGACATTTCAGGGTCAGACAGAAACCTGGGCAAGGGAGACCCCCAGGAACCTACAAGGATAATCCCAGCTAAAACTCCTAACAATAATTGATATGTAGTCTGAACTAGCCATCTCTTGTGACCGTGACCAAGCAAGACTTCCAGTGTAGGGAAAGACCACCAATTCAGACACACAACATTTGACACACAGTCTGTCTGGCCTATGGGATGTACTGGGATAAGGGCGGCAGGAGTGGCCAACCAATTATTGGTTGGTTCATTCTGAGACCCAGGCCACAAGAGGAAACCCACCCTGACACTGCCTGGAGCACCAGGACACAGTCCCTAACACAGTCTTCTGTGACCCCTACACTGTAGAGTGATGACACAGTCCATAACACAGTCATCTATGAACCCCTATGGTTCAAAGCCAGCCTGATGGCAGAATTAGTTCCAGGCCATCCAGGGTGGCCTGGAGAGAAGGAAAAAAAAAAAAAAAAAAAAAAAGATGGCATGGTACTCATGCCTGTAATCTCAGCACAGAGATGCTAAGACAGAAGGATGACCATTGAGTACCACATAGGCCTGAACAACAGAGCAGGTGAAGTCAAGAACAGCCTAGGATACATAGCGGGTCTCTGGCTCTATGGCACAAGCAAGGTGAACATTCCTGGGGGACGGAGGAGTCAGGGTTTCTAGACCAGTCACCAGCATACCCACCTCTTCAGAGTTCAACTTAGAGCTGCCCTTGCGCATGATTCTCAAATCTTGAAGACTCAAGAGCCCAGAATGCACTGGCATTACAGAGGCCTGCAATGAGCAAGCAGAAAGAAGAGTACTGCTCTTCTCAGCTTCTGAATCTCAAAGACTGCGGCTGGAGTATCAAGGTCTTTGAGAGTATGGTTATACATTCTCCATCTCCATTATATCCATCTACCTGGAAACCCTTTACTCAATAGTGATCTGAGGCAGTCCTCAGATAAGCCCACATATGCCTAACAGAAAGCAACAACAGAGATGAAGAAATGGCTGACTTCCTATGTCTGCTTTTACATTCTACTTGTGATAATTTAACTGGCATGACAGATTCTGCTGGAAATGGGTAAATACTTTAACAGCCCTTTCTAACAGTATTTATTTATATGTTTGTTTTGTTTTTTTAAAGACAGGGTTTCTTTGCTGTGGGATATTGCTCTTGTACACTTTAAAGATTTGTTGCTCATACTGGTTTAATAAAACACTGATTGACCAGTAGCTAGGCGGGAAGTATAGGCAGAGCAACCAGACTAGGAGAACTCTAGGAGGAGGAAAGGCAGAGCATCAGATGCCAGCCATACACAGAGGAAGCAAGATGAGAATGCTGCACTGAAGAAAAAGTACTAAGCTACGTGGCTAAAAATTGATAAGAATAATGGGTTAATTTACAACTAAGAGCTAGTTAATTAGAATGAACTACTGGCCCAGCAGTCATATAATATTAAGCCTCCAAGTCAATTATTTTGGAAAGTGGCTGCCATTTGTGAGTTTATATCAGAACAGAAACTACATTTGTACATTCCTGGCTGTCCTGGAACTAGCTCTGTAGACCAGGCTAGCCTGGAATTCACAGAAATCTGCCTTCCTCTGCCTCCCTAGTGCTAGGATTAAAGGAATGCACCACCAAAGCTCAGCCTCTAATATTTGTTGTTGTTTATCTTATTTTATCTACTTATTTTTATTTAGTGTGTGTATACTACTGCCTGTATAAAGGTCAGAGAGCAACTAGTGGGAGTCAGTTCTCTCCTTTCACCATGGGTGACCTGCGAACACAAACGCAGGTGCTTGGGCTTGGTAGCAAGCACCTAGACCCATGGGGCCCTCTCACTAGTCCTGAGTATTACTCTGGCTGGGTACACACTATGTAGACCAGACTGACCTCCGCCTGGTATTAAATGTGTGTGCTACCATGCCAGTTGATAAATGATAGTATCTTAAAACTGAGACATAAGTATAAAAACAGTCAATTTCTGTTTGTGCGATTGTTTAAATTATAGATATACATCACCATATCCTGAAGTCATCAGTAAACTTTTCATATCGTTTTTGGAAATGACCATCTACATAGATGAAGATGAAGTAGGATTACAGGACACAGAAACAGTTACACTATGGTTATGGTTTAGTAAATAAAGAAATACTGCTGGGCAGTGATGGTGCACACCTTTAATTATAACACTTGGGAGGCAGAGGTAGGCAGATCTCTCTGAGTTCAAGGGCAGCCTGGTCTACAGAGTGAGTTCCAAGACAGCCAGGGATACAGAGAAAAAAGTGCCTCAAAATTAATAATAGTTCATTTTAAAATAGAAATATCATATCAAAGGTAGGAAAACATCCATGTGGAACCTAGAGAAGTGAGCTTCCAAGGTTCTCCCTCCTGGGAGTCACACAGCCCACTTCTTCCTCCACAACATATGGGAGGTGTTTTTGCCAAGGAAAGTGCACTTGTGAATAAAAGCCTAGGGCTGTTATTGAAGGATAGTTACACCAGCATTTTGTCCATATACAAATAGTCATAATAATCCCAGCATCCGAAAATGGAAACAGAAGCTTATTATAAATCATATTGTTCTAACAAATAAGACGGAGTGGAGGGTAAGGTTCAAGACCTTAGGTATTTAGATTAAATCTATCAATAATAAGAATATTTCAGTACACAAATCCCCAGGAGCTAGTCAAGCCTCAGGCTACCTATGCCTTTTCCTGTGTATTGTGATGCTAGAATCCATGTATCTTTTTTTTTTTCTTCCTTCCATGTATCTTTTTTGAATCTTGAATAGCTGTTGCCATCTGTGATTTTTATGCTAATATGCCAGCTTGTGAAGAGTTTTTAAATATTAACCTATTTTATTATACAATATCAAAATATTCCACTTTATT
Organism: Sigmodon hispidus; assembly: GCA_004025045.1. Classification (NCBI taxonomy): domain Eukaryota; kingdom Metazoa; phylum Chordata; class Mammalia; order Rodentia; family Cricetidae; genus Sigmodon; species Sigmodon hispidus. The sequence continues at coordinate 215,272 of PVIH01001305.1, forward strand.
GCCCAGACACAGAGGCACATACCTGTAATTCCATCACTAGGAAAGCCAAGGTGGGAAGATCACTGCAAGTTCCCCAGCTTGCTCTACATAGTGAGTTTCTACATAGTGAGTTTCAGGCCAGTCAAAAAAGCTATATCCCTCTATAGCATCATTGATCTCAAAAGAAAATTCTTTATTAATATAAGCTGTGTAGTTCACTGCACAAGTCCAGTTTTCCAAATTTCTAATTCTAACTTGATTTTTATCACTGCCAGCAAATAATGTCAGATCTATGAAAGAACATCATTGCTTTTTTCATTTTTGAGAAAATGACTGCCAAATACCTAATTTTGAATAACTCTGGTTTATCAGATAGTTTTTCAAATGAAAATGGTGTTCTGTGAAACAAACTTTTAGCTGAGCTCCTAGTTAAGACATTGATCCATCCATTTAGACTACTGTTCTTGCGTACATATCTTATGTAAGTGTACATACCCTTCCTTTTGTCTCACATTTATAAACACTGTGCTCTGAAAAGCTGACTGTGTGATGCCCTTGATTAGTCTTGATAGTGAGCCCACCTGTCAGCCTTGTTCTCAGACAGAGGCTCACTAAATTCCTCAGGCTAGTCTTGAACTCACTCTGCAGCCCAGATTGCCCTTAAACTCATAGTCCCCCTACCTCAGCCTCCCAAGGAGCTGAGATTACAGCTCTGTACAATCAGAATTTTATTATTAAGCTACAGTGACTAAATAAGCTGCATGAATCTCTGAACTGAGCATAAATCAGTCTTTTCATGTGTTGGCTTCTTTTGGTTTTGGTTTCATCTTGTTGTGGGAGGGAGCCAGTGCATGTGCCTGTTGCTGCCCACTTGCCAAATATCTCTGGTTTCCTGGGCTTTTTCTAAAGTCATAAAAGAAAAACATCACTATGATTTAGCATAATTGATTATTATTATGTCTGAGAAGAATCAATATTTAGAGAATGTGAAAAATGCATCTATTTGTGTGTGTATGTATGTGTGTGTCGGGGGGGGGGAGGGAACAAGAGGAGGAGGAGATGTCCCCCAACAACTCCACCCTCATCTAAAATATTATCATTTTCCCTTAAGTTACCCCATCAAATTACCATATTCAATGAGTGTCAGATTCTGTTCAGAAAGCCCCTTTATATCACTGACTTCTCATTCAGGAGGTTAACTATCGAGTGTGTAGATTAAGAACATTAAAAGAAACTTAAGCACTCATATAAGAGGATCAGACAACATAGTCTTATATGTATACATATACATCAACGCAACTCTAACAAGCTATCTCTGAAAGAAAGGAAGGAAGAAAAATAGTCACACAGCCTGCACAAGTTGTACCTGCTCCTTAGTAACAGGCTTGTAAGTTGACAGTGTGAATTAAAGAGTTCCAGATCAAAACCGTAATGCAAATGGATTCCACAAACTATAAAATTAAAAACCTACAATTTATATTAAAATATCTAACTTAGAAACTTGCTTTTAAAAAATAACTAATCATGGGGCTGTAGAGATGGCTCAGCCATTGAAAGTACTGATTGCTCTTCCAGAGGGCCTAGATTCAAGAATGGTTTGTGGCACATAGCTGTAATCCCAGCATTTGGGAGGCTGAAATAGTAAAACTGCCCATTGAAGAGAAGCTTGAACAACACAGCAGGAAGATGAAGAAAAGGGGTGGAGGGTGGTGAAATAGCATCTACCACCTAGTCTGATGACCTGAGTCAATCCCTGGAACCCACATGGTAGAAGAGATAACCAACTTCTACAGATTGTCCTCTGACCTCCATGCACATCCACATGCATACATGTGGATGTGGAGACACACAGACACACACACTTATTAATTAATGTAGTATTTTTTAAGGAGGGGGGTTCCTTGTGAGCTGTAAGCCTACTACTTTGAAAATCCTAAATGGGCTTTTTTTTTTTTTTTAAATCCATGTATCCCTTTGTTCAGGCTCCCTTCCCCCTCCTCGTCACTCACTCTTCTCCCCATCAGTTCATCTCCTCTCCAGCAAGGAGGTCCCAAGATCCCAAGGTGGCTTAGTTCAACATCCACTCCAGGCAGATCTGCTTTCCTCACCCCCACATCAAGACTGAGTCAAGTGTTCCTCTGGAGGGAGTGGGCTCCAAGGTGCCCATCCAGGTGTTTCAGATCCCAAGCTGTTCACTGGTTGTGGTTTTCAGCTTGGATATGCTTAGCTTTTTTTGTTTTAAGTCCACCAATGAGTGAGTACATCCCCTGTTTATCTTTCTGAGTTTGTTAGACCTCGCTCAGGAGGATATTCTCCAAATCCATCCATTTGCCTGAAATTTTTAGGATATCATTTTTTTCTCACTGCTGAGTAATACTCCATTGTGTAAATGTACCATAGTTTGTTAATTCATTCTTCAGTTGAGGGACATCTAGGTTGTTTCCAGGTTCTTGCTATTATGAATAACGTTGCTATGAGCTAATGCCTTTGGAGTGTGAACGTGCATCGTTAGGATATACGCCCAGTAGTGGTATTGCTGGATCCTTGGGGAGATTGATTCCCAGTTTTCTGAGAAATTGCCATACAGCATTCCAGAGTGGCTGAACCAGCTTACCCACCAACAGTGGAGGAGTGGTTTAAGTTGAGGTCTTTGATCCACTTGGATTTGAGTTTTGTGCAGGGTGATAGGCTCGGATCTATTTGCATTTTTCTACACACTACCATCCAGCTATGCCATCACCATTTGTTAAAGATACTAGCTTTTTTTCCACTGAGTATTTTGGGCCTCTTTGTCAAAGTTCATAGGTTTTTGGGTTTATGTCAGGATCTTCAATTAGATTCCACTGATCCACAAGTCGGTTTTCATGCCAGTACCAGGCTGTTTTTATTACTGTAGTTCTATGGTATAACTTGAAGTCGGGGATGGTGATGCCTCCTGAGGTTCTTTTGTTGAGCAAAATTGTTTTGGCAATCTTGGCTTTCCTGTTACTGAATGGGCTTTTTAAGAAGCCCAAAATTTGAGAGCACCAGACTATGAGATATCAGGAGACAAGGTTAAGAATCAACTAGAATCTAGAACCTCACTACCATGTGATAGTGCTGATCCATTTTTAACTCTGGCTCCCAGAAATTCCTAAAGAAATTTACTAAATGCATAGAGAGCACCTAACTTAAGAATTTCTGTTTACAGATGGAAAATGTAAAAATGTTTAGGTGATTTTATCAAGATCATAAAAGTACTTGGACACTGAATTCTTAATGTGGAGGAAGGCATTCAGAACCACACCAGAGTTTCTGGGAAGCTGATAATCTTTCCACCTAAACAAAAAAGCTAATTAACAATCTACACAGGGCCCAGTGTGGTGGTTAAATCCCTGCATCCAGGAGGCAGAGGCAGGAAAATCTCTGTGACTTAGAGGCCAGGCTTTTCTACATAATGAAGACTACATAGAAAGACCCCCACCTCAGGAGGAAAATCCGCAATCTACACAGGGACTTAGAATTCATACATTCACATACCAACTGACACTAAATGTAAGCCTACAGTTTTTGAAATACTGCCTATCAACTCAAACAAAAAGTCACAGACCAGAACCAAATGGGCCAGTTTCTCTTGGAAAAGAAATCCCTTCTAAATCTTTGACTTCTGTCTCCCCTTCACTCAATGCAAATGTAGTCAGGTACACGAGGTGCTGCGAGCATGTAACACTATCTTTTAAATTTTTGGTTTTTTTAATTTATTTAAAAATTATGGGTGTTTGGGCTGTACATATATGTATGTATGTCCATGCATTATATGCATGCCTAGCACTGGCAGAAGATAGAAGAGGTCTCCTTCTTCTATCTGTAGGGGACTGTAGTGATAGACAGTTGTGAGATGCCATGTAAGTGCTAGAATTGAACCGGGGTCTTTGGAAAGAAAGTCTATGGGCTTAACTACTAAGCAATCTCACCTACTCCTATCTTCTAATTCTTAAAGGAACAATTTTTCATTCAGACCAACCTTTTAGTGGAATATTAATTTTAAAGTTTTTAACTGCAGGCCAAACATGGTGGTATGACTGTACTATATTTCCAGTACTCCAGAGGCAGAGGTAAAAGGATCACAAATTCAAATTTAGTCTAAGCTAGACAGCAAGACCCTGTCTCAACAAAACAACAAAAGGCTATGAGTAATATTTTTACATTATATTTTTCAACATTCTAAGGGTATTTGCTACTTAATGAAGCCAAGGGAAAAAAATCCTACATGAAGAGAACTTGTTGATATTCAGCCTTTGTATTACTCCATGGTTGGCTCTTATTGTTCTTGCCTTTAGAGAGCCTTAATACTAATCTTCCCAAACTATATATGTTCTTGTCTATCTGCCTATTTGTACTCATGTTCATCATGCTTAATATACCAACATATTACAAACTCCTTAAGATGGAAATAACTAATTTTGCAAACTTGTATAAAGGTGTTAAATTCTTATGAGGCTGAAATAAATTGCTCTATACATCTAAAAATACACATAGAACTCTCTAAGGACAGATAGCAAAATTTTAAAATTATATTAATAAGCATCATGTATTATCATTATTTTAATAATTCATGTCTAGAGAAGGGTTTTTTCCAAGAAAGTAATAAACAATAAATTATATATACATAATTTTAAAAGCCTCAAATCATTCACTTATCTCAAGGTAATTAAAGATAATATAAATATAATAAAGTATAGACATGATAGAGCACTCTTGGACCAGCCAAGATATAACTTATTGCAGAATAACTATTCTAAAACTTAGATGTTACACTAAATTGAATAGACTGATAAAAAAGATGATGCTTTAAAAAGGATATGCAAAAAAATACAAAAATGTCATTTTAAGATGGTATTTACAAAGTCACAATTGAATGACGAAAGAAAAAAAGACAACTGTTGTCAACAGACAGAACACAAATGAAAACCATCACAGCTCAGTTGCCAATGAACTAGCACACACATCACTCAGAACACCCACTACACACTGCACACCATTTCCATACAGCACACGCTGGGACATCATGACTTCACCAATCAGCACTTACAGCCTAATCAACCAACCATGACCCCTCACCCACTATGTGCAGGGAAATACACAGTACACTATTTTCCCATTATTACAATGTTGTCTTAAAAATTAACATAGAACAATTCTATTCTTCTAATTTTTTCAGTTTATAGATTCCAAGTAAATATCTACTCTATTTTGAAAAGGTCCCCAAGGTTCAGAGCAGACTTTGTTTAGAAGGGAACTTCCAAGAAAAGCCCATCAAAAGAATGGTCACAAGACTCATTCCAGCCATGCCCGGTGCCCCTTAGTCACCTGATCCACAACTGAAGGCTTTTTAATCAGACTGTTATAAACTCAACTGATATGCTCTAAGAGACCTCATTTCCTGTCGTTTTATTTTTACTATATATGTTATTTGAATGAAGTATTTGCTGGTTGATTCTAAGGTGCTTGAAAATATTTTATTATTGTATCTTTAAGCAAATATGTTTTCATGATGCTAAAAAGATCATTTCTAGCTCACAGCCAAGATAACTGGAGCATGGCATGCATAATTAAGATACTAAAATGAAAGGTGTGCAAAATAAATAGACCTGTATTTGTACTTGCCAAAGGGTCATAATAACATTGTCACCAACAGCCATCCTAAACCAATAAATTTTCAGTTTTAGTTGGAAGCAAATTAGCAAGGCTGTCCTGATGGACATTAGTATGTAGTCTACAAGGCTGGAAGAACAACTCGGTGGTAAAGAACAGAAGCCTGGAGTTCCATTTCCAGCAGCCGTGCCAGGCAGGGGCTCACAATGCCCTATCACTTCAGCCCCCGAAGATTTGACACCTCCAGCCTCCAAGGGCACCTGCACTCACCTGCACAGACCCACAAGCAAACATACACAAAGATACATAATTTAAAGCCAAACAGAGAACTATCACAGAAGAGATGATGTGAGAAGCATGCAGAGTCAAAGTGAAAGACAGTAGGACATCCAACAAAGATTCCTTAATGTGGCTACTAACGGTACTCGAAAAAATTATCCTAGCAGCCATGAGAAGAAGAACTGAAACACTGACTTGAGAATAAGGAATCACATCTGGAAACTTTCATATAAACCACAGGTTCTCCAACCAGGTGGTGACTAGAGACATGCAAAAGGGTAAATCTGAAAAACATTACAATCAGTTAGATTTGGGGACAGGCTAAATTAAAGTGGGAACTATGACCACATATGGCCTGTGGCATAACCACATCTGCAAAGCACTAACAGTTCTTCCATTGGCCTTTCCAGGCAGAATCTAGTTTAACTCTGCAAACCAACTCCCTGTTTAACTCTGCAAACCAGCTCGGAAGGGAGATAATGGGAACACTCTCTGTGTTTTGTTTTAAGACATGGACTCCTACCTCTACCACCTAAGTACTTGATTACAAGTGTGTATGCCACCACACCCAGCTAATGTTTTGCTTTAGATGGACACAGTAAATTACCAACACCCCACGGAGGAAAAATATCCATAATCAAATATCCAGCTTGAATTCTTAATGAAGAAAACCTATTCTTCCATACCCAAGGAACTTTCTTCTTCTCTACACACTAAAAGACACAAAAGCACTTTTTCCCTCTATTCTCCAGTCTCCACATACTTAAAGACCAAACTCCAATCTATACTAATTTTGGGGTTTTTTCCTTAACAATTTTCATTGTGAGGGAGGGGCACACATGAGCACGGTGAGCAGGTGAGCAGACAGAGGTCAAAAGGCAACCTGCCCTGAGTTTGTTCGCTCCCTCCACCATGTGAGCCACAGGGGAATTGAATTCAGGTCTTTTGGTTTCATAGCAGGCACCTTTATTTACCCATTGAATCATCTCACAGAGCCCGATACTGGTGTTCTAATCACACGTGCACCAGACACACTACAGTTGATAGCGATAGAAGAGTATGTCAGACCACCCTGCTTTTTAAAGGATTCTTTCAAAGCTAGAACAAAGCTGAACTGACTACATATAAAAACTACAATAAGGTCCAAAAGAGGCCTTGTCGGGTTATTTTTAACGAATCAAAAACATTAAAAACAGATAAAGTGTTCCAGAATGCACTGCTACATAATGATTCTGCAGTTTTGCTGTAATTTTTTTCTGCAGTTTTAAAAACATGCTGCTGTAGACATCAGATCAAATGGTTTCCATCGTCCAAAAAGCATATTACTAAACAATATCCAATTTTATTAATCACAGCGATTAACAATATATACTTTTAAAAGGTCTCATTAATATTATTCCTTCTAAAAAAGAAACTGTAAGTTTAATTTTAAAAAAAAACTCGAATTAATCCATGTAATTCCTATAAAAACAATCTCTAGGAGAGCTTGATTTTAACAACCTATTCTCAAAACAGGACTGATGAATCCCATCTAGACGAGAAACACGCCTATGTCGTGTAGATAGGTACTAGTGTCAAGCATTATGTTTATATACATTTTTATCTCTCGCCCAAGAAAAAGTTATAAAATGTACACATTACTAGAGGTTTAAAAAAAAAAAAAAAACTACCTTGCAAAGATTAAGGTATTACCTAAAAGGATTATCAAAACGGAACCTTGCACTAGATAAGATAGGCCACTTCTGGAAAGGTGATTTCCACCCTAACTCTTTCAGGAACAGAGCGAATTTTTCTATTCCCTCGTGCTAAGATTCTCCCTTGGGAGAATCAGAGGGCGCATTTAAAGCCGCAGGCTGGTGGGGAAGCCAGGTTGCAGCGTCGCCTCCACACCCCACCACATCCCACACAAGACGGTTCGCAGCCAGTCGGGAGCAGGTGGAAACCGCCCTGGGCTTCGGCCGCTGCAACTACCTCCAGACCCCGAGGCTGCCCTGAACCTTCCAGCTCTGCCACCGCCGCGCTCCCGGTGCTCCCGGTGCGGACGAGGGCGGTGATTCCTCATCCTTCTCCATCAAGCCCAGAGCCGAGGAGGCGTGGGTGGGCCAGCCGATCGCAGCCCTACGGGAGGCCCTGACCCTGCTCACCGTGAAGGGGACGTCTCCGACGCTGCCCACGGAATAGCAGTTGTCTCCAGGGTTGACAGCCCCGGTGAGGACCTGATGCAGATGCATCTCCGGATCCCAGCTGGACCGAGCTCTGGGCCAGAGGAGGGCGAGCCCCGCGCTCCACCGCAACCGCTTCCTGTGCGTCCTCAGGACTCAGCGCCCCGCTCGCCTGTCTGTCGCCGCCCGGCCATGGGAGGCTCCGGCCGCCGCCGCCGCCGCCGGATCGCCGCTCGGCTGCGGAAATGCCCGGATGCTCCCACGGCCTGCGGCACCGGCGCACAGTGCGGGCGCAGGGCCGCGGCGCGTGCGAGGCGGGGGCGCCGCCGGGGAGCGCGCAAGCGGGGCGCGTGCGGGCCGTCACGCCGCGCGCAAGGGAGAGGCCGGCGCACGCCCGGCGCGGGGACGAGACCCGGAGGGAGAATGACGCTCACTCACAGCCGCGCTCTCGGCGCCGCGCGTGCGCGCGCGCGCGCACCACCGTCTCCAGGGCAACTGCGCGCGCCGCGCCGCGCGGACCCTCCGTGCCGGTTGCGCGCGCAGACGTGCGGGAGTTCCCTCTGAGCCTGGGGCCCAGGCCTTCGGGGGCGGGGCCTGGGGGCAGGTCTGTTTTGCGGCGTGTTGAAGCTTCTCTCGAGGATAGTGCGTGATGGTAAGCGCCTCTGACCTCAGGGGAAGGACACTACCATCACTGGGAAATCCCATGATCTTAGGATCCTTCTGTCTGGTTTAAAGTATCCCGCATCTTACTGCCTTTAGGGGAAGCTGTACTCCCCGGGACAGCAAATTGTTTTGCTCATCCTCTTTCTCTTGCATCCCCTCCCCTAGAGACCGGTGATTCCTCTATCTAGATGTTTTTCCTCCTGTGAGTGACGTCATGAAGTCTCAGTATCGCCTGATTTTTCAGACTGTCTGCTAAATTAAAATCAGATTCCTGCTCCAGATCAATTCATTGCTGATTTTTTAATTCAGACTACAGAGAAGAAACAAGGAACAAGGGTTAATATGGAAAAAGAAAAAAAAAAATTAAACCCAGATCAGTACAAGAAGTGTTACGACAGATTAAAAAAAAAAAAAAAAAAGCCAGGCTACAAAAGAGGAAGAACAATATGTTGACTAAGGAGCTAAAAGAAGTCCTGTGAGGAAGGACATAACCTAACTAGGCGCTGGACACGATTTTGACAGGCTATGGGGCAACTAGAAATGCCGCGTTACAATAGAGAAATTAGCGGAGCTAGAAAGTGAAATGACTGGGGGGAGGGGGTTAGAAGCATTAAAGTTGTTTAATGCTTGAAACAGGTGGTGCTGTATACCAGTTTGAGGAAGGATATGATAGTTAACAAGAAATAAAGGCACCCAGGGGAGTCTTTGCCCAGATTTCGTTCCGAATGCTCTGAAGGCTATCCACTACTTCTAGGCTGAAATTTATAATCAGAGCTGCTTTGGGAAGGTGACTGTGCAACACATCCAAGCGTTAAGCGGACGGTGGGGGAGAATAGAGGCAGATTTGACATGGTTGGTTACTGTTCCGTGAAAAGCAGCAGAAGTAATCAGCTAATTCCCAACTACCTAAGGCATATCCCTTTTCATCTAGTGGCATAAACACCCAGACTAAAATCTCAAAGTCACCCCCACCTCCCCCCATCCTTATTTTTTGAGGTTTAGGACCCATGCCCCTCATCAGCTGCCCAGCCCTCTTCCCATTGCTCCTCCCTCTCCGCTTCTCACCTAACAGAGCTGCCTCCCTGTGCTGTCTTCAATACTTTGCTCTCCAATCCATCTAGAGAAACTTTGTTAGCGAGTGCTGAGGGTCAAACACAGGACCTGGCACCCGCTAGGTAAGAACTCTGTCACTGAGCTAACCACCAGTCCAGAGAAATTTTCTCTGCTTAAAATCTGTCGTAGCTCTTATTCCCTATGAGTTAAGGACCACAGTGCTCATCTTGTCTGACAATCTCATTCAATCTGGCTTTGCCTAATCTTCCTCGGGTTGTTCTATTACCCAGTCATCTCCAGCCTCTCTGAATTAATGCTCTCTTTAGAGCATTCTAGGTTTTGTTGTTGTTGTTGTTGTTGTCTTCATGTTTCCTTGACTTTGCTCACGCTCCCTATGCTCCCTGGAATGTCTTCCTCCCCTTATTAACCTGATAAACAATATTATAACTCAAAAGTCACCTTGACTACCTCCCAGATACCTTGGGGCTTCCTCCTCTGACACATATAACACACCCCACAATAATGTGTTCTGCTTATGCTATATGCTTGTTTACTTGGTTCCTTATGCTATATGCTTGTTTACTAGGTTCCACAGACATTTCAAGTCAAGGTCAATATTTAATTTTCTCTAGAATTGTAATACTTTATATATGACTTGAAGATAAATAACAGCACTCAGTCGGGTGTGGTAGCACATACCTAAAATTCCCAGCACTATGAGCCTGAGGCAGTAGTACTGCTTCAAGTCCAAGACAAGCCTGAGCTACATAGTAAATTCAAGACCAACCTAGAATACACCCCCCCAAAAAATAATCTTCATACTGAATTTGTCATTTCAGTCTTTTTTATTTTTATCTTTTGACACTATGTACAATTTGCTGAATTCTTGGAAATCATTGCTTCTGTGTACTTAGTGATAGACAACTGACCATGAATAGAGATAGAAAGCTACATACCTACAAAGAAACACATTAAAAAATAACAGTAAAACAAAAAAATTATAATGATTAATGAAGTCCCATATTATACATAAATAACCACAAAAATATATACTAGTGTTGAACATAACAACTTCCTCTATTACACATACAGGCATAGTACATATCAGTAAAAACTGTATAAAGCAGTTAGATACAATAAATTCTTGTATAAGAAAGTTTAATTCCCATAGATAAAGATTTCCTTCCAGATGGTAATGGCACACACCTTTAATCCCAGCACTGGGGGAGGTGGGGCAGAGGCAGTGGGACCCGGAGTTCCAAACCAGTTCCAGGACAGCCAGGACTACACAGAGAAACCCTGGTTCAAAAAACCAGCAAAGTTCAGTAAATACTAGAAAAACAAAAACAACAAAGTGACAATTTAAAGCAATTCTAAACAAAGGCGAATGTTTTATCAAATGTCAAATAACAGAAGAAAAAAGAGTGTGTCTCAGAAGCCCATGCTTTAGGAAGAACAGCTACCTAGCAACAATATCTCTACGTGTCAGAAGGCTAGGTGTGTCAGCTCACTCTGGCAATCCCAGAGCTCAGGAAGCTGGGCAAACGGATCACTGTGGGTCCCTATCTCCACATAGCAAACACAATGAAAGACACGCTATTTTAAAGCTGAAAACCATGCTTCAGGAATAACTCAGCCAGTAGAACTTCACTTGAAAGCCTGTAGATTTGTGTTCAATCCGCAGAATACAGGTAAAAAAAAGAAGGCAGGTGTGTCTGTACATGCTTGTAATTCCAGCAAGTGGGAGGCGGGGCATGCAGGGAAGGCGTGCAGGCGGCAGCAGATTCCCTGTTTAACCAGTAAGAGGCCCTGCTGTCAGGAAAAAACAAGTTAGCAGGTTCCTAAAGAGCCCATTGCCTTTGTTAATACTAGATTCTGGATGAACTTTCACTGCATTAGCAAGCTGAGACAAAAACCACCAGCAAATGAATCATCCGAAGACTGACTGAAGTATTAGGACTCCACAATACTCAAGTATTTCACAGCTGATTCCTGTTTCGTAGCATTCCATGACATTTTGATCCATTCACACAACTATGAAGCAGAGCTCTTCCTCATTCTCACTGTATCACCTGGAAATCTAAAGCCAGCCTCCACCTTCCCCTCTCGCCTCCAAGAGTCCTTAAATGACCTCTCAACGTCTACGTCTTGGATTGCAGATGGCAAGTTAAATCTTCTAGAACTGTAGCCAGGCTTCCTGTTGTCCAATCTGGCCACTTCTAAACTCACTCTCAGCTAATAGTTTCCTCGATCGTTATTTCACTTCTTCTTTCTCCATCTACTCTTTTGCATGAGTCTAAAAATAAACAGGTTTCTTTCTTCTGATGTGGAAATATCTGTCTTGCTAGGTAGACTAGGCAGGCCACAAACTAACAAAGAGCCACCTAAAGTGCAGAGATTAAAGCTCCTTTAAATTAACATAACGTGGCTCAAAAGATGATTCAGTGGTTAAGAGCACTGGCTGTTCTTCCAGAAGACCAAGGTTCGATTCCCAGCACCCATATGGCAGCTCATAACTGTCTAACCTCTAATCCAAGGGATCCAATGATACACTTTTCTGACTTCTATAGGCACCAGATATGCCATGGTGCACAGGTATACCTGCAAGAAAAACACTTGTACAAGTAAAATAAGTATGTAAAAATAAATTAACAAAACAAGGAAACACAATTGTAAAGTAAATGCCTCGTGTCCACAGGTTTCATTTGTCTTTGAGGCAGAGTCTCAGGTAGCCCATGCTGGCCTCCAGCTTGGTATGGAATTTGAACTGAACTTGACTCCTGATTGTTCAGCTTGCTCCTCTCTACTTTGGGGATTACAGGTATGCACTACCCGAAGCAGCTCTACAGGTTTTAGTAGTAAATACCTTACCGTTGAATTTGATAGCACATTAAATATCAGAGGGATTAACTTCCCAGCAGTAATCACAAAACCAATGCCCAAAATGAGGTGGCCAAGAATAACAGCAAACAGTATCTCAGTGTCTGTGGGTAAAGAATTCAGTACTAGCTAACATGAGAGGTTCGGGTTCAGATGCAGTCAAAATGTCAACTTAAGAAATAAAAGAAGCTTGATAAAAAAAATAGCCTGCATATGACTTGATTACGTTTCTATAAAATATTTACAGAAGATATATTGATATCAAGGTCAAAAGATCAAGGTAGACCCTATAATGGCTTTTATAGTGTAGCCTAAGGATATAACTCAGTTGGTAGAATATTAGCCTAGCACAAATGAACCTTTGATTCCTGAATATCACAAACCCCAATGGCAATGGCATTCTCCTATAATCGCTGTTCTTGGCGGGGAGAGGCAGGAGAGCAGAGAGTTCTAGAAAAGGAGGACAGAGGCATGGGGGGGGAGAACAATGGATATCTGAGGGAGTAGGAGAAGGGCTAAAGACATGGCTCAGCGGTTAAGAGCACTGGCTCCTCTTCCAGAGGACTCAGGTTCAATTCCCAGGAGCCACATAACAGCTCATAGCTATAACTCTAGTTCCAGGGCATTTGGCACCCCTTTCTAGTCTCCAAAAGCTCTGGGCACACATTCTGGGTGTGTAGACATACAGTGCCGTCAAAACACTCATGCACATAAAAATAAGTTTTAAAAAAGAAAAGAAATGAGAAATAAATACCACAAGGTAAAAAGAGCTTGCCTTTGTTATGCCTCCTTCCTTTATTAAGTCAACGAAGAGTCGTGGACTTGGTGACTACCCCTAACTTAGCCCTTTAATTCAAACTTTATGTCTTTGACTTCCCCACACAAGGCAATTTTTAAACACCCCTCTTTGAGGCAGTGATGATTCCTCATGAATTTTACAGGCAACTAAACAGTATGAGTTTTCATAGATTAATTTATTACTAGGCTATAAGAAGATTAATCATCTTTAGGAGACTGTAGAAAAGAATAGTTCAGTTATTTGTTTGCTTGTTTTTTCAAAGAACTTACAGTTATGCCATGAGAAGTAAGCTGGAGGTAATAGTGCACACCTATAATTCTGGGACTTAGGAAGAAGCAGAACAGTCATGGTCATGGGCCAGCCAAAGCAAGACCTTGTCTCGAAAGCAATAACGAAAAGCCTGACTTCCCCTAAAGTTACTCACCAATGCCTTCACAAGTTCCTCCTTTCTTTTCTTTTTCTTTTCTCCTTTTCTTTTGGAGACAGTCTCTCTCTCTACCTAGCCCTGGCTGTCCTAAGTACTCTCTAAGTAGACCATGCTGGCCTCAGACTCAGAGATCTGCCTGCACCTCCCTCCTGAAGGCTGGGATTTTTTAAAGGCGTGGGCCACTATTCCCAACACATGAACTCATTTTAAATTAACACTTATGGGGGAACAAATTTTTAAAATAGTTTGTCATTTAATAGTTATTACGTAGAGATACTACTTATCTCTCAGTATCTTTGTTCTCTAATTAGCCAGTTCTGCCATTCTAGGGTTATAATTTCCCTTAAACTCTGAAGCCCCCGGTTACGGTCACTTCCCCTATTCTATTCTTTCTTACACAATGTTTTGAAGTCAGGTCAGAGGCCACCATCTCTGTAACATTTCACCCTGGTGACTTACATCCCTTACCATGTATTCCTACGGTCCCTTCCCCCTCTGGAGAGGAGAGACTGCCTTGATGATGACAATTGGTGGTTGCCTTCTCTGTCATTTTCTTTCTCCTCATGGGAACCCCCAGTTTGTTTTGTTTGATGGCTTTTGGTTTGGGGGTTGGTTTTTCTGAGACAGGGTTTCTATGGGTAGCTCTGGCTGTACTGGAACATCTCTCTGTAGACCAGGTTGGCCTCAAACTGAGAGGCTTGCCTCTGCCTCCCAAGTGCTGAGATTAAAGGCATATGTCACCAGTGCCTGGCCAGGACTCAAGTTTTTATGTGAAAAATAGACAGAGAGAGAGAGAGAGAGAGAGAGAGAGAGAGAGAGAGAGAGAGAGAGAGAGAGAGAGAGAATTGTGTTCTCCAGCCTAGCTGGTTGCTATTTAGACCTGTACCTAAATTATGATACATGAACCAAAATGCAGCACTTTCAAAAACTTTTCTTTTGAAGCAGTTGTGCTGGCTAGTTTTTATGTCAACTTAACACAGGCTAGAATCATTTGGGAAAGGGGAACCTCATATTAAAAAAAAAAAAAATGCCCATACAGATTAGCCTGTAGACAAACTTGTGGGGCAGGGTTTTAAATCAATGATTGATGTTGGAGGGTCCAGCCCATGGTGGACCATGGCACCCCTGGAGCACATGTTCTGGAGGAATATAAGAAAGCAGACTGAACCAGTCATGGAGAATAAGCCAGTAAGCAGGACTCTGCCATGGCATCTGAGTCCTACCTTAAGCTCCTGCCCTGAGCTCCTGGACTACAAGCTCTAAACTGAAATAAACTCTTTCCTCCCCAAGTTGCTTCTGGTCATGGTGTTTTATCACAGCAGTAGAAACCCAAGGCAGCAGTTATAGTCTCTTCTTAGTCATTTCCCTAAAACATAGATGTGATCATTGGAGCCCCACCGTGAAGAAGAAGGAGAAGGAGTCAAGCCTAGGGATGACAGAGAAGAAAGGGAAAGTTTCCGCTGCGTGTGTGTGTGTGTGTGTGTGTGTGTGTGTGTGTGTGTGTGTGTCATGGAGCAAGTGTGAAGAGGACAGCTTTGGGGAGCCAGCCCTCTCCCTCCACCCTATGGGTCCCAGGAATCAGTCTCAGGTTTTCAAGCCTGACAGAAAGAGCCTTCATCTCGTCAGCCATCACCACTATCATCATTATTATTATGTTTTTGCTAGTTTGTTTTGACACAAGATCTCAAAAAGCCTAGGCCAGGCTCATCCTCAGTGTAGCCAAGAATACAGTAGTAACCTCCAGTCCTCCTGCCTCTGGATGTCAAGCATTGTGTGTATTTTATAAGTGAGTTAATTCCCAAAAGCCACAATGTCTGCCATTGCTTTTGCCTAAAAGACGCTCTCACCTTTCTCTTTTCCCCAATCACACTTCCATCCAATTCAACGTCCTCTTCAAATCCAGTTTCTTCTTTGAAAAAATAATCACCTCCAAGCTGGGCAGTGGTGGCACACGCCTTAAATCCCAGCACTCGGGAGGCAGAGACAGTCAGATCTCTGAGTGAGTTTGGAGTTAGTCTGTCCTACAGAGTGGGTCCCAGGACAGCCAGGGCTAAACAGAGAAACTCTGTCTTGGAAAACAAAACAAAACAAAACAAAACTCAACCAATTAAAAAAAAATCACCCTCACTGTAAAAATCTTCCTTCCTTGTGACATTAATTACATTGATACCACTTTGTGTTTCCTCTAATCTTTGCACCTCTGCAACAGTGTCTACATTATTTCTTTAAAGCACATATATAAAATGAAATCATTTCCTGTGTTTTACTCATTGGTGAGTAACCAAAAGGATACTAAACTAGTTTAAGTGAGAATTTGGCTTACAGTGATTCGTATTCTCCACCTAACACTGCATTGCTTATAAAAATGAACTATGAGTGTAAGGTAGGATTAATCACAACTAAGTAGCCATGGAAGTACCACAGGAAACTTGCTACTTTGTAAGCTAATTAAACATTAATTTTTAAAATGAATTATTTGTATCCCTATTAGCTTTCAAACATTTGTAGGTTTTTTTTTCTTTCATTCTTGCAGTGTTTCCAAACATCCTGATTAACAGCAAAGTTATCAAATAGAAACCAACACCTTAGGTTCCCTGTGACATCCCGACTGAGGGCACATCTGCTCACCTTTTAGTTTATTTCCAGCTCTTGGGTCATTTTGTTTGACACTTTATGACTTAGATCTTTGCTTGCAGACCTGCTAGCACATCCTCCCAGAACTAGATCTTTAGAAATGGGTCAAACACTCAGAGCTCCTTCATGTCATCTACACACCAAACACTTCAGGATATAAATGCACTTGAAAAACAGAAAATAAATATCTTCCTCTGACTTTAGTCCTGAGCTATATAATGAACTTGAGGCCAATCTGGGCTTCAGAGTAAAACTCTATTAACACACACACACACACACACACACACACACACACACACACACACACACATTTAAAAAAAAAAAACCTATAACAATGAACTGTGTTTTTAAAAGGTAAGGCTAGGGCTAGGCTAGAGATATGGCTTGGTAAATAAAGTGTTGATCCTATCAGCTTGAATACCTGAGTTCAGATCCTCAGCATGGATGTAAGAAGTTAAGCATGGTAACATGCCTATAACCTCAGCACAGAAACAGAAGTATCCCTGGGGGTTGCTTGGCTAGCCAGCCTAGTCAAAGTGCAAGTGTCAATGAGAAGCCCTGTCTCAAAAAGTAATGCTTATATGGTTCAGTAGGTAGGGGCTCTTGGGCACAAGAGCTTGGCCTGAGTTTGATCCCTGGATCCCTGTAGGAGAGGGCAGATTCTCAGTGTTCTCCTTTCATGTACACACACACACACACACACACACCCTGAATGGAAATGCCTGGAAAGAAGCTGTATCTGCAAATGCCAACTGTCTGATAAACTTCAGCGGAGAGGTTGGGTTGACCTAGTTATGATTTATCTTGGGCCATCTTTAGCCCTATAAATAGCCATTTCTTGCCCACCTCTGTGTGAGACCTAACATTCTGTGACTTACAGACAAACTCCTTTTAGAATGTACTAATGAGCCTTAGTTTCCACCAGTCACAGAGCTAAGGCCACTGTTGGATAGTGCAGGGGCCTATAGGTAAGATTATAACCATCTCTCCATTGTCTGCACCAATGCATTTGAAAAGTCTCTTAATCTATGGCTTTCTTTGTTCTGCTACTATAAAAAGTTCATAAAACTGCTTCAGCATTGGAACATGGAATTTGCAGTAACCTGAATCTGTGTTCCTGGTTGTCTCAGCATTTTTGTTGCTGTGAAGAGACACTATAACCAAGGCAGCTTTTTTTCTTAATATTTTTATTTTTTATTAAATTTTTAAATTTATTTTATATACCATTCAGTTTCCCCTCCCACCTCTCTTCCCATTCCCCCCCCCCCCCCCGCTACTCCCATCTATCCCCCCTCATCCACTTCTGCATTCAGAGAGTACCAGATGTCATCATAGATAGTTGTGAGCCAAGTTGTGGTTGCTGGGAATTGAACTCAGGTCCTCTGGAAGAACAGTCAGTGCTTTTAACCTCTGATCCATCTCTCCAGGCCCCCACTTCTCCGTTCAGAAAGGGGCAGCAAAACATGTCATATCACGTTGAGGCAGGACCAAGCTCCTCCCCCTGCATCAAGGCTGGGTGAGACATCCCTGCTTGGGGAATAGCTTCCAAAAAGCCAGCTCATGAGCCAGGGACAGGCCCTGATCCCACTGCTAGGGGCTCCACAGACAGATCAAACTACACAACTGTCACCCTCATGTAGAGGGCCTGGATCAGTCCTGCGCAGGCTCCCTGGCTGTGGGTCCGGAGTCCATGAGCTCCCATTAGCTCAGGTCAGCTGATCTCTGTGGGTTCTCCCATCCCCCACCCTTCATACAATCCCTGCCTCTCCTCCCTCTTGCCAGCTGGACTCCCAGAGCTCGACCCAGTGCTTGGCAGGACCATGGCAACTGTTGTAAATGAAAACATTTAATTGGGGTAACTCACAGTTTCAGAAGTTCAGTTCATTATCATCATGACAGGAAGCATCACAGGCACACTTAGTGCTGGCCAAATAGCTGAGCATCCTACATCTTGCAGGCAACAGGAAGTTGACTGACTGTAACACTGAGGGAAGACTGAGCAAAAGAGCCCTCCAAGCCTGCCCTCACA
The DNA here is from genome assembly GCA_004025045.1 of Sigmodon hispidus. Lineage (NCBI taxonomy): Eukaryota > Metazoa > Chordata > Mammalia > Rodentia > Cricetidae > Sigmodon > Sigmodon hispidus. The sequence goes on from PVIH01001305.1 coordinate 233,811, forward strand.
GTGGCACACTTCCTCCAACAAGGCCACACTTCCTAATAGCACCACTCCCTTTGGGGGCCATTTTCTTTCAAACCACCACACCGGGCCATGGTCACTAACATTTGGCTCCAGAATAAACTCTTATTTCCCTATGAGGTGAGCTCTGTTTGTGCATACATGTGCACACACACATACACACACACTCATGCAGATGCACACAATTCACACAAATTTACATACATGCATACACACATGAGCAGATAAACATGTACACACGTGCACATACATACACCCCACACACAAAGTCTGTGATTCTTAGTAGAGCAGTGATTTTACACATCCTGATGAGAAATCTCATGTCTTTGCTACTGAGAATTTAGTTTGATCACATGCATAAAAATTTTTTGAGAGACAGAAACTACAAGAAAGAGACTGTGTCGATGGTAGTACGTATTACTTACTTTCTTCTAAGATATGGATACTTATACGCTTCCTCTTAATAGGCAAGGGTATACTGAATTCATACAATGCTAAATAAATCATGCTAAGTCTATTGAACTAGAAAAAAATACAAAAGCTGCAAGTAACATACAAGGCAGTAATAGTACTGGGAACTACTTCATGAATTAGATCAAGTATATTAGGCATATTTAGAGATGCCCATACAGACTGTGATCTTTGAGATTGCCTCCACTTGTCATACTGCTGAAAAGCTGACCTGATCCTATTTTCTCTGGTTCCCAAGAAGTCTAGGATGAGCTAACTAGAGTCTGTTCAGATGGGAGCCAACACATGGACCAGGCTCAGCCAATCAGACTCTCTGAGCTGGGAATTAGGACACAGAGATCTTGGATTGGACAATGGTGCATAAAAGACTCTAAAGACTTGGAAAGATGAGACAGAAATGAGCACAAGGACCAACCAAATTACAGAGCAGAGGCGCCTAAGTGAGCAGGAGAAACAGGGCTGCAGAGGGGAGTAGGAAAGAGCACTCTACGAACCAGAGATCAAGGCCAGTGATGCACCTTGAAGTGATGCAGTGATGCACCATCCCTTGCTACCCAGGACCAGATTCAGAGCAACACACTGCTCTCTCCTTCCCTGGAGGGCTAACAATGCCTGCTATGTTCTTTTTATGCTGTCAAAGACTTTACCTCTGAGCAATATCCTGTGTTCTTTGTATAAAGCCTCTCTTGGCATTTCCATTTTACTGGCTCGATTCTAATTGGTTTTAAAGTATTTTCTAGACAAAGAACTGTGAGGAACATGTGAAAAAAATGAGGGACACAGAATACTCAAATGTCAATCACCTTAGAGACTGAGGATGCTGTGATCTCTGCAGGCATACAGACTACTGCTTCGTTCGATCAGTACTTGTTTGCTTAAATTCACTAGCAATTTCTTCCTGCCTCTCTATGCTCTCCAATATGAGCCAGCCTCTGCACTCCTACATGCCTCTATTTCAGGCTGCATGAGTGACTTTTTCGTGATTCAAGTTGAGGTTGAAGGATCACCTGAAGAATCCATTTCAAATCCAAGATTCTAGGTCCTATTCCTAGAGATTGTAATCCAGTAGACTGTGGAAGTAATTCTAATGAGCCAAAATTAGTGAAAGGCAATAATTTATCAGAAAAACTAAGGGAATGTATTGAGTTTACATCTGATCCACCACTTGCTGCTGGTGTGATACTGGCAAATTAACCATGCCACATCCTAGTATCATAACCTATAAAACCCTATGTGTTTGTAATAAATAAACATACTGCTTGGCACAGAATAGAGGCTCCAAGTGTGTTTTAGGCTCAGCTTAATATTAATGTGAAGTCGGTATCACTAAATATGCATAATAAGAAAACTAGAGACAATAATCAAAATACCAATTATCCCCCCAACTTACCTCAAAGTAAATGCTGAAAATATGGCTCTAATTTTGATTGTCTTTAACAAGGCTAATTTTAATAGTACTTAGTAGAGGCCAAGTAATTTAGTTTATGTTTGGGACTTTAGTGTTGTTTTGGTTTTTCACTTCTGCTTTTATTTTTATTTTGTATTTTTTTATATTTTTCTCCTAGAATTACTTCTCATAAATGTCAAGCACTACCCATCGATTATAGTTTATTACTGCTTGGTAAATAGGCCCATCTGATTTTGTGGTTATTTTTACAAGGATCTCCTATATATCTTTTCATTCACTCAGACTCTTTGCTTGGGCCAGGACTCTGTGAGCAGCCAGGACCACACAAAGTCTCTCCCTTTACTTAGAGTCTAGTCACACTCTGAATTGTACACATGTCTGTATCTGAGACCAAAATAAACACTCAATGAACGTTTTTGGCTGAAACAGTGTGCTTCTTGGTTTTCTTTAGGCTTCTAAAAACTATTGGTTCTTGGACCGTCCCTGGCTCAGGCCAATGTCCAAATACTAACAAATGGAGCATAGGAACCTCAAAGGTCAGTCTCCACCTTAAACAAATGATTGACAGAGTGTAGCTCTCTGCCTCATACTATGACTTTTTAACAAGTGCCAGAAACACTAATTAGCAACTTTTAAAAAAAAAAAAACAAGTTTAAGGGGCTGAGGAGACAGCTGAGTCGGTGAAGTGCTTGCACAAGACTGAGTTTGATTTCCTGAACCCATGTTTCGTTTTGTTTAAAAAAAAAAAAAAAAGCCAGGCATGGCAAACTTCACTTGTAATTTCAGCCCAGGGGAGGCAGAGACAGAGGGTGCCTGGGACCCTTTGGCCAGCTGGTTTACTTGGTGAGTTGCCATGTGAGTGGCTGGCAGAGACATCACTTAGATATACTTCTGTCTCTACAGCCCATATTCTTTCCTTTGGATGATCAAACTGAAACAGTCCAGTTTTCAAGGTCTTTGCTTCTTCAATATCTAAGTCTTGAATATCAGGAAAGCAAGGCATCAGGAAGCATTTGACAAGAGAAATCAGTTATTGGACAGACCATCTGCTCTTACTTTGGGAGGTCTGTACAGCACAGTAGCACAGTAGCCTGGCAGTGGTCACCCCGGAGAGATGTTAGTAAATGAACAGACAGCCATTAAAGACTCAAATTCCCTGGAATGTCTCTGGGTAGTAGCCTCCAGAATTCTGGATTTTATAAGTATAATTGAAAACACAAGTTGATAAATTAATAGAAATAATTGCTAAAAAAAAAAGAGTTGCTAATTTTTAATCTGCTCAGAAAGAATGTTACAAAGATTACTATTACTCCTGATTATAACTATTGTTTCCATGGTTACATTTTCCTTCCTGAAAACCAGAAGAGCACAATTCAAACAGAAAGGATTGCTCTTCTAAAGCAAAAACAGTTGGCAACCTTACTCTGGGTGTTTGTTCTACATTATGGTCATATCCCTCATACTTGTCTCAGATGAGATAGCTCTGGTAGCTGCTCTATCTCTAGGTCTGTAGTTCCTAGAAGCAATTTTTTACAACTGTAAATGGCACATTTAAATACAATCTATTAAATGAATAGCTTGTGTTTAACATATAGGCCTTTAGATTTGATTGTACATGTGTTCATGGGCATCCATGCATATGTGTGCATGCATGCCTGTTCCCATGCACGTGGAAACTAGAGGACAATCAGGGTGTCACTCTTCAGGAGTCATCTGCTTTTTTGAGACAGAATGTTTCATGGAACCTGAAGCCGTTTCTTCTCTGGTCTTCAGTGTTTTACCCCAAATAATAAGAATAAAATTATAATTTTAAAAATGTGCTTATGAAGATTCACAGGAATAATATATGTCCATTTAAGATCTACAATACAATAGTTACTCAACAAAACAGCCATTTCTACCTACTTGCCAACATTCCTTTTAGTAAGAACTTGGAACTTGCTATTACAACTATAAACACATACTAGTTATAGAAACTAATGGGCCTCACTGTGACATCTTCATACATCATCTTTTGTGTCCCTTCTTCCTGTCCCATTATGCTGCCCCTCCCCCTCCCTGTACCCTTTCCATAACACCTCAGCTTCTATTTTTGGCTTCATCTCTTGCTGTTGTTTTCACCTTTAGAGAAATCCTGTGAACATCTCTTCTGAACCCGGCTGCTTTTGTAGTCTCTGGCAAACAAGGCTTTATTGGCATGTCAAAAGCCATCATCCACTTAATAAGAAAGGGCCACAGGAAGTCACGATGATCCTGAACTTGTCCACCCATCTTCACAAGTCATTTGTCTTCTGAGTTATATGTGGAAGGAAAATATGATGCACCTAGTTTCTGTCATTAGAAATGATTAGATAAAATCAGTTATGGTGGTGCACACCTTTAATCCCAGCACTTGAGGTCAGAGGCAAGTGGGTATTTGTGAGTTCAAGGTCAGTTTGTGGTCTATTTAGCAAGTTCCCGGCCAGATAAAGCAACATAGTGAGACCTTGCCTAAAATAAATAAACAGACAGTTTCTTACGATTTTTCCTTCTGAACTCAATTAGGCTGTTGGCAGAAAGCAATCAATCTTTAAGACTATGAAGTATTCTATGGTAGTTCACAAGACATTGCCTTGGGAAACTAGTGCCTGTGGCTTGACTCCTGATAATGATGATGATAAGACTGGTGATTTTATGGTAATGATAATTGATATTGTTACTATGTGCCAGGTACCATAGCAAACCAGCTATGCTTAACTTGGAGGTAAAATTACTTGATGCCAATCACTGAAAGGAATTGCAGAGGATGTCCTTGAGCTGCTCATTCTTCTGCCTCTAGCTCCCTGACACTGAGATCACACGTGTGCATCGCCATGTCTGTCTTCTGTGGGTCCTTAAAGAGGTTTTCTAATTAAAGAAGATCTCTAGTTTAATAAAAGAGTGACTACATTATATGATTGGAACTTTTCTCTTAGGAAAAGTGCCAGTTTGGTTCTGGAAAATATCTTAATTTTCTAAAAAAAAAAAAAAAAACAACTAGTGAGGATAAAACTACAAGATAATGAAATTGAAGAAGAAAGAATGCTTAGTAGAGCACAGAACACAACTTGTGTCAATTAAAAAGGTATATATTTATTAGGAGCTAACAAGAATTCATTGAAAACAATGTAACAAGTTTTGTTAAATTATTTGAGGTTCCCTTTCTTTTTTATTCCCAGTTCTGTCTGCCTGTTTGTTAGAGACCAGGTCTCCTGTAGCCCAGGCTGGCCTCTGACTGGTGATGTGGCTGAGGATGGCCTTGAACTCCTGATTCTCCTGCCTCTACCTCTCAACTGCTAGCACTGCAGTTGTGCACGTTCATGTCCAAGAACCCCTAGGTCTTTCTTGAAAGACTTAATATTCCTTAGCCTAAAGGATTACATATGAGATCTAATTCACAAGTCTGAAATAGCTGCTCAAGAGAGGAGAATCCCAGGAGCCAGTCTCCATTTATGCTTCAGTACTAAAGGGCTGGGCAAAGATCCAGAGCTGTAATTCTAAAATCTAGAGATGTTGAAGATGGCTGTTGCAGCAGATAACCAATCTGAAGTAACGTGGGCAGACTAGAGCACAGAGGCAAACCAACACATAAAGACTAAGTAAAACAATTTAAACATTAATCAGTTTGGGCACTGAGGATGTGGCTCAGTTGTTAAAGTATTTGTTTCACATGAATGAAGCCCTGAGCTTTAGCCACAGTCCCTAAGAAGCTGAGAATAGTGGCACTGCCTGTAATCCCAGCCCCCGGGAAATAAAGTTCATGGCCATCCTCAGCTACATAGCAAATTCTAGACCAGTGTGGGCTCCAGGAGATTCTGCCTTTAAAAAAGTATATATATATATATATGGTTTTGGAATAATCTGGTTGACTAAAATAGTTATTTATATCTAAAAGAGAAGAACTATTTTAGCCATTTGTTCTATTTATATAAGTTCCTGGGTATTAATTTTCAATTCTGGCCACCACAATTTAAGACATATTATACTAAATAAGTTGCTATAGCCATGACATCACTAATTTCTCTATCCCACAAATAGTAAAATATTTGTCTTGTGCAGGAGCTGCTTACTGATGAAGGTTACATATTCCTACACCCTTGGCAGTAAGATAGTATCTCAGAGCACTCACAGTCCAGAACTGGGCCAAAGTGAAATGGATACCATCCACTTGGTGGCAGTGTTTCCTAGTGTTTCCTGACTATCCAAGGCTAGTTCAAGAGTACTTTCCATGTAAATCCAACCCTCTTCTAAAGTGATGTCTAGTGTCACATGAATGGAAAAAAGTAGACTTGTTCAAAGGAATACTAGGTCAGCACAGCCGTTGGGTAATTCTAGGCATTTTCTTTGGGGTAATATACTATTCTTCTCATTAAAATATGATCAGTTTCCATGACTTTTGATCTTTCATCTTTGCTCTTTGAGACAATATTTAACTATGTCTAGCCTTGACATAATTCTTGCCTCAACCTCTCAAATGCTAGAATTATAGGTATGTTGACACCAAGACCAGTTATGATCTTCTTATGTGCTGTGGGTCATTTGTTTGTTTTGAGACAAGGTCTCCCTAAGTAGTCCAGAGTGGCTTGAAAATCACTATGTAGACCAGGTTGGCCTTGAACTCACAAGAACTCTTCTGTCTACTAACATGCCCATAGTGCCCATGTCACAGGACTAAAAATGGTATTTTGGGTCAACATGCCCATATACTTCTCCATGTGACAATCATCAAAACTGACATATGTCCATACACACCCCCATAAAATAGAACTCAGAGATGTCATGTGTACTAACAAGCTCATGCATCTTTCCACATATAACAGATTCAGATATGGAATGTGAGCCAACATGCATATATTCACCTCTATAATCGGGTATGGAGATAGCAGGTTGCCCAACTCACCAATACAACACCTCATAACCAGGATCAGAAGTGGCATGTAACCCAAAATGCCCATATATCCCCCATTTGACTGGGTTCAGAAATGGCCTAAGGACAAACATAGCCAGACAATCACACACACATACATACACACAAACACACACACACACACACACACACATTAAAGTGGGTACAGAAATGAACATGTGGGCCAACATGCATATACATATTCCCCATGTGACAGAGTTTGGAAGGGGCATGTGGGCCAACATTCCCATATACCACCACAATGTGACAGGGCTCAGAAAAGGCTTGTCATCCAGCATAAACACACACACACAATCTGATTCAGTATGGCATATGGACCAACACATACATACTCCATGTGACTCTGCTTGGAAATGGCATGTGGGTCATTGCCTAGACAGCACCCTAGTGTGACTGGGCTTGGAAAAGTTTTGTAGTTCAACATGCCTACTCTACATCCCACATGACTTGGCTAAGAAATAGATTGTGGACATACACCAGCACATATTACATGTCTTAGAAATGGCATCTGAGCTAATATACCCATACTTTCCCCTGTGACTGAGCTCAACATGACCTTTAAAGCTCACCCCTGCATATGACAGGGTAGAGAAATGACATATGGGCCAAAATGCCCATTTACCCCATTCATGTCATAACCCTCAAAATTGGCATATGGGTCAACACGCCCATATGACCTCCATATTACCAGGCTCAAAAAGGAGTGTGAGCCAACATATCCATACATTCCCCAATATGACCAGGCTTGGAAACTGCATACAAGAGAATATGACCTATAATCATTGTTCCACATTACTAATCTTAAAACTGGCTTGTAGGTCATCATGCACATATACACTCCTACAAGACTGGGAAGGCATAGGAACCAAAATACCCATTCCCACCTCCATATGATTGGCTTGGTAATGGCAGGTGAACCAACGTGTTCATACATCCCCCATGATCAGGCTTAGAAATAGCATGTAGGCCAAAAAGCCTATATACCTCTCCATACAACTATTTCAGTAATGGAATCTGAAATAGTTGAGTAAAATTGCCCTCAAATACTCCAGTTGTGTCCAGAGTCAGAAATGTCATTCCCATATAGCACCCCCATGGGATCTGGCTCAAAGTAGGCATGTGGGCCAACATGCCAATATACCGTCATTTGATGGGTCTCCAAAATGTCACATGGCCCAATATGTCCCTCACAACCACACATATACCTATATACACAGCATAACTAGGCTGAGATATTACATGTGGGCCAGCATGCCCATACAAGCCCCTCCATGTGTCAGAAATTGTATGCAAACCCACATTCTCATACAGTAAATGTCACCAAGCTCTGAAAAAGCTTGTGGTCCAAAATGCCCATACTTTTCCATTATGGCCAGGCTACTCTTATGACCAGAAAGAATTGGTGTGCAGGACAGTATGTCCATACACCCCACTACCATGTGATCAGCTCAGAAACAACATGTGAGCAAACACATCCACACATCTGCAGGTTTGACATAGCTTAGAAATGGCATCTGGGCCAACACTGGACTTGGAAATGGCATGTGACATGACCATATCACTTTCTTTTAACCCATCGCATGGCAGAGTTTGAAAACAGCCTACCTGACATTCCTGTGCCTGGTTACACTGAAGGATTGTGTGGGTATGTTTGCCCACAAGCCACTTTCAAACCCTGTCACATGGGTAGTATATGGGCATGTTGGCCCACATGCCCAATTTGAGCTGGGTCACATGGAGATCTATAAGAGTATGTCGGCCCACGTGCCATTTCTATCCCTAAGTCATATGCTAGGCCTTATGGGAACCCACAAGTCATTTCCAAACCTAGTCTAATGGGAGTGTATAAGCATGTTAGAACAGATGCTGTTCTGGACCCTGTCATATCTTGAGGTTGATGAACCTATTTATTTACATGTCATTTTCAAATCTGGTCATATGTTGTCATGTATGGGCCAAGTCACATGTCAAAATTCATGGTTTCCCACTTGCCATTTCTGAGCCAGGTCATGTGGAAAGTGTATGAGCATGTTGGTCCACATGCTATTTATGGCCCCAATAATATGGAGGTGGTATATGGGCAGGACTTCTCATATGCCATTTCCAAGCTAGTCAGTATAGGAAAGTGAATTGACATGGTAGCCCACATGTCATCTTTTAGACCAGTTATGTGAGGAATATATGAACATGTCGGACCACAAGCCTTTTTTGAGCTTGATCACATGGAGTATGGTTATGTTGGTACATATGCTATTTGTAAGTCTGATCATATGGAGAGAGTGTATGGGCATTTTGGATCACCAGTCATATATAGGGGTGTATGAGCCTGTTCACCCACATGCTATATCGAGCTCAGTCTCACTTGTAAAGGCTTGTTGGCACATACGCTATTTCCAATCCTGCTCATATGGGGTGGTATATGGGCATTTTGGCCTCCATGTAATTCCTGAGATCGGGTCATATGATAAGGTATATGGACATATTTTCCATATGCCATTTCTGAGCCAGTCATATGTAAGGGTAAATTGGCTTGTTAGACACATGCCATTTCCAACCATGGTGATATGGGAGTGCTACATGGGAATGTTAGCCCACATGCCATTTTCTACCAGTTCATATAGAAGAGTGAATGGACATTCTCATCCTCATATAAGACCAGTCTTATATGAGGTGTATGGACTTGTTGGCCCTTAAACCTTTCTGAACCAGGTCATCCTGGGTGGTGTAAGTGCATGTTGGCCATGCCACTTGTGAGCCCAGTAACACTGGGGAGTTGAGTATATGGGCATGTAGGCCTACATAACATTTCTGAGCCCATCATGAAGTATATGAGAATATTGACCCACATGCCATCTAAGAGCTCAGTCATAGTTTGAGGTGTATGGCCATATTTGTCCACATGCCATTTCTAAGGCAGGTCACACAGAGAGGTAGGCAGGCATGCTGACCCATGTGAATATTTTTAGTTCAATCACACAGATGTTTGTATGGGCATGTTTACCATTGTTCTTTTTCCAATCTCATTTACATTGAATGGTGGATGTACATGTTGGCTCACATGCTATACCTGAACCTGGTCAGGCACAATGGAAATGTATGAGCAGTCAAGTGGCAGGTAAGACACTCCCTCTCAAAAGATCAGCAGGAAAACCTCATTCTTGCTTCCCAGAGTCAGCTAAGTCCTTTACTGGGTAATCTGTAGCTCTCTATTTGGAAGAGCAAGGCCTTGAGAGATGAGGACTCTGGACAGGGAAGTACTGACAAAGACAGGACATCAAATTCTGGGGACCTCCCAGCCTGTAATAACTTAAAACCAGGGAGTGAATTGTAGCCAGGCCTCCTGGCCACTGAGTTACATGTATTTAGTTCATTCACACCCAAACATTACCATGTAGTTGTTGGGTTTTTTTTCTAACTCTTTGGAGTCTGCCACCCAGCTCCCAAATAAATACACAGAGACTTATTTGTACTTATGAATGTTCAGCCTTAGCATGGCTTATTTCCAGCCAGTTTTTCTTTTTTTCTTTAACACCTTTTAAAGATAATTTATTATTAAAGATAATAACTAAAGATAAAATATTAATTATCAAACTGATAGTAATCATAATAGACATATCAACCCCAGCTTATCCCCTCATTTACATTTTTCATCAAACTGTACAGTATCACTATACAGGGCCTAGCATCCTATGTTGTGATATTCTTCATTCTTTTTTTTTTCATTTTGTATTTATCAAGAAAAAAAGTAAATTGAATTTAAAATGCTGATAAGTTAACAATAACTATAAAGAAAATAAAAATCATAAACATGACTTATCAAGGGTGATAATGCAAATAATTTGCTACACATAAAATTATTTTGTGTTCAGCTTTCCCACTGAATTTTTTTTTCTATCCCTATATATCCCCATTCAAGGTTCCTTCCCCCTCCCACCACATCAGGTCATTTTTTCTTCTCCACAACTCCCCATCCCCTCCCTGGGCAGGGAGTAGACAGTCCCATGGTCCCACTGACCCAATAATGCTTAGATCAGTCTCCACTCCTGGCAAATCCAGTTTTGTCCCCCCTCCCTCAAGAGTGAGTCAGGTGTTCCTATAGGTGGAGTGGAATCGAAGGGTCAGTCCAGGGTGTTTCTGATCCCAAGCTGTTCAGTGGTTATGGTTTGCAGCTTGGGCATGCTTGGCTTTTTTTCTTGTTAGTTTGTTTAGAAACCACTAATGAGTGAGTACATCCCCTGCTTATCTTTCTGAGATTGTGATACCTCGCTCAGGAGGATATTCTCCAAATCCATCCATTTGCCTACAAATTTTAGGATATCATTTTTTCTTACTGCTGAGTAGTATTCCATTGTGTAGATGTACCACAGTTTGTTAATCCATTCTTCAGTTGAGGGACATCTAGGTTGTTTCCAGGTTCTTGCTATTACAAATAATGCTGCTATGAA